>JAVYIG010008150.1:0-92633 GCA_035222895.1 Strongylocentrotus droebachiensis
GATTAATCACGACAAAAATACTATTAAGCAGCATGTTAAAGGACTGCTAATAGACAATACCTCTGCTAGTGAATATCATGGCCTTCACCAGCACAGTATATTTTGTAGTTTGTTATACTTTTTCGAATACAACAAAAATTGTGATTGTAAAGTATAAGTGGTTTCAGCATTTTTGCTAGAGCGACAGATCGCTATGAGTGGACACAGTGGCAGATCCAGGTTTGTCTGCCGAAGCGGTTAAGAGGGAGACTTGGGGGCTCAAGCCCCTCTCCCCTCCGATACAAAAATATCAAAGACCCATCAAACTTTTTCTATAAATTGAGTTGAGCTTGGTACCTGTAGGAAATGAATGGAGGAACTCCCAAGTCATCTGTGCCCTACACCCCTTATCATTTTATAGAACTGCGCCTATTCAATGACCAGGTGGGCACAACTCCGATTATTCCCTGACGGGCTGAAGAAATTACTAGAAGAAAAAAACAATTTGTAAAAGATTTTACAGAAATATGACATTTAAATAAGATTCTTTGACCGAAATCGTGCGTGGGGATTGTGCCCCCTCCACTAAACCATCAATTCATTTGAGGTTCTCTACCCCCTCCCTACCTTTTGATTACATGCTATGTTTGTTCATATTAAACATTCCAGGTACACGACTAAGATTGCAAGACAAACACCATGATATATTTCCACGAACAGTTACTTAATTCTTTAGCAACTTCACTTTAGGTGGGGGGGGGGGGGGGGGCTGGTAGGTACTTGATCCATGGATTTGCTAATACTTAATCTCAAATTATCTCGAGCTTCCCCATAACCTTTTATCCCATCGTATATTTGTTTACATTAAATCAATGTTCAAGAGCATGATAAGGAGTAAACAAGATACACACCAAGATGCTATGAGGTGTAACACAGCGCAACCATCCGGGACATGCTGAGTTACTGACGTCACAAAGCCATGATTCGAGAGTTGGAATGTCATACCTGCAAAGAGACTCAGGTAAACAAAGTGATATATTTCAAAGGATTATTATCAAAGAAGCATTATTGTTTTGTTTTTCTTCAATAGGAGTGGCGTAGCCATAATTTGATGGGGGAGGGCACTTGGGGAATTCTGTTTAATTAATTTCAGTTTGATTTGTTAGTATTTATATAATCTTTTTAAAAAATAGAGAGAGATTTCTATCGCACATGTTTTTACATGGAAAATTGACACAATTTTTTCGAAAACGTTCCAAAAAAAGAGAGATTTGAGCAATAAAGTTAAGCCTGAGTACATAATAAACATCAATGAGATATAAGTTTGAGTGCGGCAGCGTAAACAAAAGCTGGAATTCCTTGCATTCATCGGTTGTAACTAAGAATGTGAAGAGCAATGCGCAAAATTTCTTTCTTTTGTGTACCAGGTTCTACATTCACTGCTGCAAATTTAAGAAAGAGACACCAAATTTCCAGGGTCTTATATCTTTGATAAAATTAAGTCTAAATCTGAATATGTAATTGCAGCCAAATATGGCAAGTTAAGCCTCCATTTTAAAAAGTTTATATTTGAGTTGTAGTGGACTATATGATGTTTTGTCATTTCACATTCCTGTACATGATTGTAAATAGCCAGTTGGCTTTTATGTTATTTTTGAGTACCCAATAAAAAAAGATTAAAAAAAAGATTAAAAAAAAAAAAGAGCAATGCGCAAGAAGGAAACATAAAGGAGGGATAGCATAGAACGCTGATTTCCTGATATAATAATGCATATTCGCACACTTGTCTACTCGTAATTTCCTATTGTAAAGGTAGGGGGGGGGGAGTGATGGGTCAAAAAGGAAAGACGGGAGACGGATCACCCCTTCCCCACCCGCCACTGTTTATCTAATGTAGATATTCACCCCGTGCCTGGTGGAGCGTGTACGTAAAAAACACGCTATGAATATGTGAATACCCTCCTTACGTAATAATTATTGACCAGTTCACGGTTAGCACATTACTGCAATGACCCCGAATTTCTACAGATCTTCAACAAATTTAGTCCGAATTCACAAAGGAGGTTTGTCGTCAAACCTTGGTTTGTCGACAAACCTCCTTTTGTTTCGTCAAACCTTCTTTTGTTTTTTACAAGCCAGGTTTGTAAAAACCGCGTCAAAACGCGTCATTATGACGTACGAAAACCTGGTTTGTCGACAAACCTTCCTTTGTGAATTCGGGCCAAAGAGGTCCCACTTTGTACATTTTGAAATAATCACTCCTACAGCGATGGAGGTGCTTTATAAATAGCACTTGTTTCCCTTTTCAAAGAATACTTCCACCTGTGTATCATGGAGTGCACTGAATGTGCATGAATGAATAATGATTACATAACTTTCATGCGGTTCAGACTGCAACCGTGAACTGGCTTATTGGTTCATCTTGAGCTGATCATCCGGGTACTTAGTATAATAACGTATAGCAAGCTCCTAGTAATTCCCAATCATGCAAAGTACGTGGGCCCCGAGTTTCGCTGCGTGCCAGATTTGCACACACATTTAATAATGGTAATTCCACCAAGTCCGGTGTAAGCGATTTGAGATGCATTGCGCTTTGAAACTTTGGGGAGTCGCTATTAAAGATATCACCAATATCATGAAGGTTTATCTCACTGGACAAATTATCGAAGATCTAGAACGCAATGAATACAAGTCATAAATCTCTCTTTCATCTCGGGAATATATGACACTGTTGACAAACTGACTCTTACTGCGACCACGGCCTTGAGTAAACCCACAAATGAACGACCAATCTCTTGAAAATACCACATTTTAAATTAGAATTCGTATCAATCTGACCAGAGCTTTCGATCCTATTAAACTTGCGGTTATTATGGGTGAAAAAAATATCAATACGTGTGATATCGGATGATTGTCCCACTGATAGTGATTTTGTTTAAATGTAGATAGATTCGATTTAACAAATGTAATTTGTTTCTTTGTTTCAGTTATGAAAATATATTAATTGCGGGGTACCACACGAGTGCCTTGGGTTCATTTGTCATTAACCAATTATAGAAATTGTGCATGTAGAATACTCAACAACCTTGACATTGTATTGAGCGGATGGTTTATGACCAGCAAACACCTTTTGCTTAGAAGATAATTTTTTGTTTAAATAAATATTTTCAAACAATACGATAAATGAGATGACAGGGAGAGAGAGAGAGAGAGAGAGAGAGGGGGGGGGGGGGACACCAAAACCGAGTACGTGTCAATAAGATTGTCAAAAACATTAAAGGCGTTAATATAGGATTTCCCGGCCAAATTCGCGAGTTTTTCATTCAAATTAGTTTGTCTTGCGTTCAAATTCGACGGTTTTAATGCAGTCAGGTATATCTCGGGTTTAAATTCCCTTTTCTAGTTTTCAAATCTATGGAATTTTCGTTAGAATCTACGTATGTTTCATTCAAATCAATGAACAATGTGCTTCTTCCGCTATTTGGTCATTCGATTTTCTGACAACGCGACGGTGTACTTTTAGCATTCTAATTCATTTGTAGCATTCAAATTAGCACTCTGTGCACTTAAATTGATGGTCAATATACATTTCTCTCCAAACTTTTTATAGTTCGTTCTTTTTCTTTCAAGATTTTTTTTTCATGTGTATTTCATCATATTTAATTTTCTTGCATTTATACACTTATACTTATTAGATTTATTTGATATTCATCAGCATTTAAGTTTGATTGTTAAGAAGAAAAAAACGACTTGCATCTACGGACCTGATGGTCTCAGTATATTTGTAAATGTTCATGTAAGGAAGTTGTTTGTCTAATGTTTCATCATAAATTTATCATAATTTCATCATAATTTCATTATGGAAGAAGGGTACAATATTGTGACTGGGGTAGGGACTAGAGTCAACAATTTGAACATGATTCATTATTTAGCCATGTCTTTAGCCATCGATCTGCTGGCGGGCAAGTAAACTATGAAACTCTTTAAGAAAAACAGAGGGGTGTGCTGGGTATAAGAGACGATGTGAATTACTTTTGTAAAATTCCGAGTCTGTAGTAAAAAGGGGCGATTGAGGGTACCCCCACCTTTCCCGGGTATATGAACATGTCCGTGCAGAAATGTCATATCCCTTGATTTCGCCCCTTCTTTAATTTATGTCTGACTACACCCATCTGCATTGTCCTGAAAATAAATAAATGGAATAACAGCTTAGACCCCAATGGCAAATCATGCATTTTAACTGCATTATTTAAAAACTGTAAAAGTTTGTTGCAATTCTTCCCCCTAACATTCCTAACTTGAAAAAAAATATTACGAATACGAATGACAGGTGTTAATTTGAATGATAAAAATGACGCCTCGACAAGTGAATATTAATTTGAATGCTAGTTGAGCAGTTTCTAAATTGAATGACAGATCTATGAAACTCTTCGACCAAAATCCTAAATCAAATACAAAAACTGGAAAATTGAATGATAATTGGCATGGCAAAGCCGATCTGCGCTAACTTAAATGCAAAGTAAATGAATTCGAATGACAAACACGCGAATTTGGCCGGGAAATCCTATATCTTTGGAAGTGTTCCTATATTATTAACGATATTGCATCCTTCGTGCGGAGGAAAAAATAGGTGTAAAGGAAAAGTAGTTGGAGATAGCATCTTAAAGGGATCCGGTAACTTTGTCTCAGATTCTGAAACAAAAATCTGGATTTAGCTCATGATGCAATGATAATTATAAACCTTTAGGTCAGTCAGGAACCCCATGACTTTTACAAGCCGATCGCCTGTCTGATTATCAAGATATTTATGATTGGAATTACAAATTTTGAAAACCGTTCGCCTGACGGTTTTCATAACACTACAGTCTATTGGGGAAAACGAGTATGGTAAAACCGGTCACTCAAAGATTTTTACTTTTTTGAGGCACTTCTTGATCATTTTGAAGCGCAATTTTTTTAGGGCTTCAATATTACACCATATCACAGACACTGATAACACGTAGGGCCATGTATCTCAGATTTAACATTGTTAAACGATCCCTTTAAAGAAAACTTATAGTTTGCGAGGTCGTAAAAGGTTTTCTTTTCCCATCCTTGTTATCTATCATATACCATCCCCTCTTTTTCTCGTTCTATCCTACCCCTTCTCTCTCTCTCTCTCTCTCTCTCTCTCTCTCACACACACACACACACACACACACCGCAACAGCACATTCTCTCTATCTCTTTTATTATCTGTCTCTAATTCTATTTCTCTCTCTCTCTCTCTCTCTTTCTCCACTTCTCTCTCTCTTTCTCTCTTTCTCTCCACGTCTCCCTCTCTCTCTCTCTCTCCCACACTCTGTCTTCCTTTCCCCTTTTCTTTCATCATCTTGAAGATGAAGCTCATCAGTCATCCTTTCCAGAAGTGAAGATCGAAGCTTGTCCTCTTGCTTTCGTTAATTTTGCCTCATCTCTCCATCTCGCCCCCGTCTGGTAGGAAGCTCGGTGACGCGTGGATACATGTTACATCCATGCATGCATTCTACATCTCAAGGTTGCTAACGATTAATACCTAACGGCGTAGCTTTAGAAGGACATGGGGTGTGACCCCCACCCCCTTCCCCCCCCCCCCCTCCTCCTCCTCCTTCTCCTCTCTCTGGCAATCTCCACCAAATGCTGTGTAGGCCTACTGGGCTAAACCCAGGGTAATGATTAAGCGGCCCTCTGAAAGAAGGGTATCAATACTCATGAGGCTATATATTCTGAGTATAATGTGAACACTTTATTATACTTATCATAATGATTACTATCATAATTATTATCATTATCATGTCACATTTTCAGCTCTACGGCAAAGGCACCGGTGAAATTAGCTCCTCAGTCAATATCCTATACTAATCACATTAAGTTCTGACTTTCAACCCTGTATTAAAACCATGTAACCCTAACCCTGACCCTAATCTTGACTTAAACCAATAGAAACCCTCATCCTAATTCTATATATTTCTCTGACATAAAGACCACAGCACTTTGTCGCCAATGTCACTGGTCCACCACGCGCCCCTACCCCCTTTCTTAACTCGTCTTGCGATGCCCCTGCTCGCACCGTGGACTTTGCCAAGATGATGATATTAGCAGTGCCGTAATTTGCGTCAACTTGTACTTTATGACTTAATCGTATTCCATATTATATGCGTGTGCGCAGAAACCTTGAACCGGTGGAGAAGAGTATATCTATAGTCTTTGTCCTTGAGTCCGACATCTAGGGCATGCAGGAGATGTTCTATCATCCTTTTCCGATGATGTACTTTCTCTTCCATTATCCTTCAAGGGTGGATTGTTATTTTAGGTAGTCAGATCATTTATTCGTGAGTGAAATTTTGCTCCCTTTTTTCACACTGATTTGATTGGAGTTGCAAGCGAATTCAATCCATTATTTACACTTCTGATTTTAGTTTGAAGGACGCTATTGAAATATGTGTTCGCTCACAGTTTTGTATTGAATTGAATTGAATTGAATGATGATTTGAGTCATTTCAACTCCCCCTCCTTACATAAATGTCAGTTCTCTCTCTCTCTCTCTCTCTCTCTCTCTCTCTCTCTCTCTCTCTCTCCCATTCTCAATCCCTGTCTCTCTTACAATGACGACGACGATGATTACTATGTTGATGATAGTGGTAATGATAGTTATTATGATTATGATATTTACGTGATAATGATGATGACATTGTTAAAGATGGTGACGATGATGATAGTGGTGACGCTAAAAAGGTTAACAGCAATTAATTGCCGATTTCTTCTTCACTTTATCTCTAAATCAAAATTATCCAAAATCAAATCAGATGAAAGGATCTATTAATTTGGATCCTAAATCGTGATTTAAATTTCCATCTGTTTTCTTTTAAAATGGCCTTTTTGAAGATAAACTTTTATTTCAGAAGTGAGATTTAATTGTTAGATTTGACGAAACTTAAGCAGCTAGAATATGAAAAGAATTGACGAATATTCTAAATGAGCATGGCGAGAGGGAACGATGGGGCAGAGAGAAAAAAGAAGGTGGAGAGATGAAGAGAGAAACATGTATAAAGAGAAAGAGATAGAGATGGGGAGTCAGAAACAGACAGAACAGAGTGGGAAGAGAGAGAGAGACAGATAGAGAGAGAGAGGGGGGGGGTTAGGGGATAAAGGGGGTAAATAGAAATGAGCGTGACAAATAAAAGGATTTTGAAATGACAGAGGATGAAACAAGCAGACAGAAGAAATGATTGGAAAAAAGAAAAGAGTATCATTATGAGAAGAAGAGAAGAGAGAGGGAGTACGTGTGTGCGTTTGTGCGTGTGCGTAAGTGTGAGTGTGAGGGGGAGGTAGGAAAAAGGAAGAAAGGGAGTTCATTGGAATAGCTGCCCAGATCTGTCATCCTTTGCATCTCCTAAAAGTCAATGTCTCGTCAACAGACGCCATGAAAGTGCATTTCGCTTAGCTCGACTCTTACAAATATAGATTACGGAGAAGAGGGACAGCGAAACAGGTAGATAAAAGTAGGTCCGCCCAAGGCCACAGACAAGAGCATCAGCGGAATAACAGCCAGGTAACTAGTCTTACTATTCAGACCACTTCAGATTGTTCCATGGACACAAACGTTCAATGGTATAACTGCTGCTGTTGTCATCATCGTCGTCGTTGTGGTTGTTGTTGTTTTTGCTACTTCTACTACTACTTCCATACTACTTTCGTACTACTTCTACTGTAAGCAAATCTACAAGGACTCCTCCAGACGCGGATCCAGGATTTCTTAGGGGAGGGGGCCCAACTTTCTTCATTTTTGTTTGCTCCCGAAAATTTGAAAATCGCGCCGGCCGAAAAGTCGCTCAGTGGGGGGGGGGGGGGGGGGGGGGGGGGGGGGGGGGTAGTGAGCATTTTTTTTTTTTTGGTCCTCGAAAAATTTTCAATTTGCACCCCCCCCCCCCCCCCTTGAGCGCCAGGGGGGGGGCCCAACCCCCCAAAAAGGTAAAAATCACGTGATTTTACTTTTACATGATTTTTTTTCTCAAGGGGGGGGGGGGGGGCCCGGCCCCCCCCCCTGGATCCGCCACTGGACTCCTCCTCCTCCTCCTCCTCCTCCTCCTCCTTCTTCTTCTTCTTCCCTCCTCCTCATACTTCTACTATTACTACTATGTTCACTACTAATGCTTTTATTGAAAGGTTTTACTGAGAAAATTTAATAAGCTCAGTCATCTTACTGGATCGATAGGCCTATGGATAACAATAATACATTATGTATAAAAAGATATGTATACAAAGTGACAAAAAATGCATACAGAATATCATAGACGATATACACAAATATTTATTACCATGAGAAATTTGGCAGGGGTTCACGAATCTTCATAGATTTATTTAAGGTCTATGACACAATTAATCATACTTTTTAGTTGTATAATTTCGAACTATGTGATCAGAAGACAGGCCCTTGAATGGTTCATGAATTATTTCTATTTCTATGATACTATTATCTAAAATCAATGTATTTGCCTGTCTCTTACTGGCAATACTTCTTCGACCAAGCAGTGAAATGTGGAGTACCCCAAGGATCTCTCCTCGAACCAGTGCTTTTTTAATTTTATACACTAAATGCATGTTGTATATTTTATGGAAATCGCAAAATTAATCCAAAATCTTAAGCAGTTGAATCGTTTAGTGTGCAATGAGCATTAGTACACACGTCGTCCAAAGGTGGCGGTGTCATGAGCCTATATAGGCTGTACACTACTGATGTAAAGCAAAACGAATATTTGTATAATGCGACCGTTTCATAAGACTACGCCATGTTCGCCATTAACCTTGAATGCGTATCATGCCATAAACATTTATTTAAAGAGAAAGCCAATAAAAAGCCAACTCGCCCTACGTCACTTAATATCTGTCTGCGGGGCGACTTTGTCGGCCCGCTGTTATTAAAAGCACGCAGGTATAGTACACATCGTGCGAAAATGCCAAGGTACTTGTGTGTGGTGGTGTGGCGTTGTGTGGTATGGTACTTACTGGGGGCGGGGTCGAAAGATGTGGGGCCGATGCGGTATTGGGTTTCCTATATTATGTACGGTATGAAGCTTGATTTCCGGTTCAACCATACTCAGTGAGTGAGTTTAATGCGGATTGAATGTTCCCAATTCGTTTTTTTTATTCAAAATGGGCCATTACCATAATATTCCAACAAAATCTTCTGCAGTACCATCCAGAGTAGATGTGGAACACTCAAAACCATTTTTTTTTTTTAGCAGAGTCACTTGTACCGGTAATATATTTTGTCTATAAGTCTAATGAAGTCACCTAGCAATGTTAGTTAACAGTTCTCCCCTACTTGCATTGTTTTAAGTGTGTCTTTCTCACGAGTGTAGAAGTAAATTTGACACCGTGGCCTCATACTATGCGTTCTACACTTATGAGTGTCTGGTCATACCACAAGTCACACTGACGAGCAGGACCAGGACCCTCGGAAAGGACGTAGAGCCGCCAGTCCCCTGGTTGCTTACTTACAAGCATGCACATGCTTTCTTAGCTGTTAGGTTAAACAAACAAACCACTTAAATATTGACATTTTTTTACTACTACGACGACGACGACGACTACTATTACTACAATAATAGCAACAACAACAACAACAACTTCTACTACTCTACTACTACTATGACTAATAATACAACAATAGCAACAACAACAACTATTACTACTACTGCTACTGCTACTACTAATATTACTACTATACTACTAATAATTGTGTTTACCCAGGGAACCCGAATCAGCATCAATGCTATTCTGCATGACGGCCCTGCAATTTTTGTTACTCCAGCAATTGACAGGTACCCACTCACACCTGTTTGGAAAGTGCCAAAGAATGCTAGAGACGGGCTTGGATTCGAGCCCTCAATTCTTGGATTGAGAGTCAAGTGAATGAACCACTATACCACGACACTGTCACCTATGGTTGCCTGGTTACACGAGGTAGCATTGAAAAAGTGATTCGGGGGCGGCATAAATTGCTCCTACGATGCTAAGATCAAAGTGCACCGGTGAACCGAATTAATTTGGTGGCTTATAAATGATGCGTTTAACATCCAATTAGTTCACAAAATGACACAAAGCCCCCGCCTGCCGTCAAAGGTCTTCTATTTTCACTGTTAATGTATTGTTTATCGTAATTTACAAATTATACCGTCAATACTTTTTAAATGACAAACCGTAGGCGTGTACTTTTTTGAAAATAGCGATTTTAATGAGGTGGAATTATAGAAATGTGCTGATCAAAGGTGAATCCACTGCGGTATTGGATATTGGCATAATGACTTGATATGATAATGGTGGTTCGAATTAGGAGAGTTTTAAAGGGTCAGTGGTAAAAGGCAAAAGATGGTTCAAAAATTTTCGGATTATAAATGTGAGTGATATCGCCTAAAAGGGGCATATTTGTAGAAACAAAAGCGTGTTTCAAGGGCAGGAGATAATGACAACTAATGCTTAATTTCGCACAAGTATACAGGCCATGGGCATACAGATACAATTTTGCTAGGAGATCGAATGACGTCTCCACCCTTCGAATCTCAGTTTTCTGTTTCCCCATTCACTCGCTCGCCAACATAGGACTCTTCCTTGTGGTGGCACTCATGTAAGTTGGGCGCCAAAATATACTGGATAAGGCGTCAAAAGAATTAAACAGACTTACTTGCACCCTGAATATGAGAAGGATGGTTGTCTGAATGTAGGGATGTTTGGACTCATCAGGATGTTGCAGCCCCAGCTCCAATCCCCTCCCTCCCCCTGCTTCTTACGCCACATGTCTATCGGCATTTCGCTTGACAAAGTCATTAAATAAATACCCACCGAATAAAATTATTCTTTGAAAATACCAGCATTATTCCGTTGCCTAAAGACCAACAAAAAGAATCTTCACAGAAAAATCAATGGACCGCGTTGTTCTGCAGCCAATCATGTCTATGTCAGACGCTTTAAACGTCGTGTTATTTTAGCGACATAAATGCCAAGGCCGTCAGGCCGTTCAGGGCCGCGTGTGACGTGGCCGGGCGATGGGGAGAGAATACAGTCGTGGTCGAAAAGGGCAATGATCTTTCTTGGTCGGTGTATGTACGAAGTCATCCAGGTATGGGTTTCATATTAAAGAGAGATAGGGTGGAGTGAGAGGGCTATAAAGAGGGGTGCAACTTCCACCTCGGTCTCCGTCAATGCCGTTGGTTTGCAAAATGAACGCTCTTGGTCTGTGTTTGAAATCAATGAGGTACCATGTGCGTTTCGTAATAAAGGAGGCTGGTGCGCACCAATCCAGGGCCCCACTTCACGAAACTTGTCATCAGTGACGAATTACAGTTTTTGTTATAAGCTAGTGAAATCCTTGCTTCTGATTGGTTATCAACAGATTTGTCACTGTTTTTTGTCCTTCGTCAATGAAAAAAGGCGTTGTGAAACGAGTCCCTGGTATTATTTTGCCAAAATGAGCTTTCCCGTTTAAAGTACAAACTCATTGAGGTATGCACTTTATATCAAGGGGGTATATAGGTGCGGCGTTAAATGGATGCAACTCGCCATCTCCTTGTCGATGTCGATATCAGTACTCACCATTAAACAATCATAAACAACCTTTGCTTTAGTGTAATAATCACTATCTCACGAATGGATTAGGCCTGCATTAGATTAAATATATTTCTCTACCTAATGATTTACATTTCATTTTCGCAGTCTCAATTTCAGAAATCCATTATGTTTTTCGAAAGATAATTAAAACAGAATCCGACCCCCCTTTTCACTCATCATCTGGCCCCAGGCCTTAAACACTTATATTAAAGATAATACACTTCCTCATTCCCTTCCTTAGGTTCCGATCCCTCTATCACATCATTGGAACAATAGTTGAAAAACTCTAGCGAAACAGCTGGGAACCCCTTTTAAATGAATTTGTTTACCCAGCGCCTAACAATGACATCAAACAAAATACTCTTCCCTACTTATTGACGTATAATTTCTTTCATATCCCAAAAGCTTAACCGAAAAAGATATGTTGAACAAAACTGGTTAAACAAACATCGTCTCTCTTTTTTGTTAATTCATTAAGTTTGAATATCCCATGAAAACGACTACATCAAACAGAATACATAACCTGTTCATCCCCTTTCGCATGTATATATCAATAATCCATACTTTTATGTCCTTCAAACAATAGTTAAACAACCTGTGGTCCCCTTTTCATTAATTTCAAAACCTCTAAATAATTACAAGAGAGGGGATCCAGGTCCCTACTTATTGAAATTAATGGCACAATCACATACATTATATCTCGAACAACCACATCCTATTAACATGTTATATTAAACATGAGAGGTGACGCAGGTCCCTACTTTATGAAATTAATGGCACAATTTCATAAATTAGTTCTCAAATCCCCACACCCCATTATTTCTTCGAACAACAATAACTATCTAGTGAAACAGAGTAATTGATTAATATTCCTAATTCATTACTTTTCGCCAGTCAGTAAAAGGCAACTGCATAAAAGGGATTCCTACTTTCCTATTGTATGATTCCCCTGCACATTATGCTTTACAGACAATGGTTAAACAATCTAGTTAAACAGGCACCGACCCCTTTTTAATTCATTAATATTTTCCTTACCAGTCAAAACAATCGCATCTAAGAGAATACATTTTCCCGCTTAATGATGTACATGTCTCAATTTAGCTAATCCCAGTAATGTTGTTCGAACAATAGTACAGCAGTCTGGGACCCCTTTCTAATTCATTAATTTTCTCCATCCCCAAAGAATATAAAGCAATATATGCAAGATATGCCATACTTATCCCATGTTGTATGTTTCAATGTCCCCGTTCTACTTACTTGAACAATATAGTTAAACAGGCACCAACCCATTTTTAATTCATTTCCCCCACCTGCCTAAACAATCACATCACAATTAATACAATATCCTACTTCATGACGCATATTTCCTTTCATGTGCCTCGTCTCACATCCCATTATGTTATTAGAACAATAGTTGAACTATCTAATGAGACAGACTTTCCAATTAATTCCAACATTTCCCCCCAAAGCAAATATATCAAAAGAAACCCCTACCTTCCTTTTGCATACCCCGTCATAATATCCCATTAAAATAATTGTTAAACAATCTAGTTAAACAGGCACCGACCCATCTTTAATTCATCAATATTTTCCCATCCGCCGAAACAATTACATTACGAAAAATACATTGTCCTTCGTCATGAATTTATTCTCTTTTTATCTCAGTTTTCCCGCTCATTATGTTATCTGAACCATGAGCGAAAATCAATACATGTTTGAGCGAACACTATCTCCATCCACCGCTGCGGATGCTGTATAGGAACATCTCTTCGCTTTGCCGGTCGGCAGGGTCGGCGGTCAACATCAATCGTACTCTATAGAGAATAGAAAAAGATTATTTCATGTTATGAATACGAGGAGGCTAGGTTCAATTAATGAAGAAAGAAAAAAAAGTCATGCATTGATTTAATACAGTCGCATTGTGTGACGGTTGGCAGACGTTCGATATTTTGCAGTTATTGCTATCGATCGAGTTCACCGCCTCTCAGATCAAGCTTGCGATAAGGGACAGCGATAGAGAGAGACGGAGAGAGAGAGAGAGAGAGGGAGATAAAGAGAGAGAGAGAGAGAGAGAGGGAGGGGAAGATAGAGATATGGGAAAGGGAGGGAGGGAGGGAGGGAGAAAGGGAGCAGCGAGGACTGTGTTTACTGGCGTATCCAAGAAGACGTGAGGGGGGGGGGGGGGGGGGACATGTCAGGGCGATATTTGAAATACTATGATATCTATGTACTATCAAGATTCAAGATTCAAGATTCAAGATTGATTTCTTTCCACTCTCATGAGAACAATACATTCATGAACAGTAACAACAAGTTCGTCGTCAACAAGAATATATTCATGAACAATAACAAGAAAGTTATAAAGACATTAAAAAGGTGGAAAAGAGGTGGTCTGTAAAAAAGCACAGCTTGTTAAACACAGATCACCTTTACAAGAACAACAAAACAAACAAAAATTTGGAAAAATTTGATTAATAATAAAATAGAATAGAATAGAAATAGAAATAGAAATAGAAACAACCGGTCTTACAAACATTTAGACGGTCCCTTCCTAAATGCAATCGAATGTCCAATACCTAACTTCATCTTTGGGGGGATGGCATTGCAGACTGCACATATCCTTCACCAACACAATCATCGTCAAATTGGAGAAAATAATATCTGATCTGGATAATGGTCCTTCAAGGACACCATAGAAACGAGTTTCGAAAGGTTAAGAGAGTGCGATGACAAATTAAATCTGACCGCTGAAATACAAAATGGGCTTTAAAAGATGGAATGATAATATCATACTCCACGGTTTCTTTTTCTGTTCGTGATTTCAAGGAACCCCTTTCTTATGTTTGTATAACATTGTGAGAGCGCACAGGGAGTCCAGCTTTTGCTCCATTTATTTATTCCATACATGTTTGAACCGATTAATGAAACGCTGAAAGGAATTAATATTAGGATATATCTTAGCATAGTTGGATGAACAAGAGCATTGTTTCTTAATGAAATGGACATCTAAATATGTATTGGCCTATAATTAGTACATGCCTTTTAAAGCTAGATTAATGTCTGTGTGGAATCTTGATTAGTTTTTAGAAAAGTTTGTTGAAGTTCAACTTTTCTAGTGTTTCAATAATAAGCTAATTGAAAGAAAACATAATTGAAAAAGGGTTTCTCTTTATCTCGTTTTATTATATCCTAAAAACTTAACTATCGCTTTTTGTCAATTCAATTAAGTACAAAACTTTTCTTTGGATTAATTTGGCGAATTCCGATAACAATTTTATCTTTTTTTTTTAATACGCCCCCCCCCCCCCATTTTTTAAAACCTGTATAATTTGAAATGCATCAATAAAACATGTCTGAGAAAGGACAAAGTAATTCATAAAGAGAGGAAGATAGAGAATATGAAATGAAAGAATGACTGCAAAGTGTAGATATACGAAGATTTTGAAATTAATTTTTAATGTTACAATAAAGACAAAAAACCAAGGACCAAGTGATTTCGAAGGAATTTTTGCTCCAGGCGTTAATTCGTCAAAACTTTAGGTTTTGGTTAGGGTTGCAATGGGTTTTAGTTTTAGGTTAGGTGTAGGGTTAGCCTTGGGGGTAAGGGTACTAAAGTTAGGGTCAGAGTTAGGGTTCTGCATTGAGTTTGTTCTAGGGTTGTCGTTAAGAATTCGGTTAGTGAAATATTTCAATCGAGGCGCAATTGTAACCAGAGTGTGTGTCGTACAACCGAATAAGATCGATCTAACGTAGATGTTAAAGAAGCGCTATCACGTATATGGTGCCGCCATAATGGCGTAATGCCAAATGATATGAAGAGATTTCGGGTTACATCATGTCGTTTCTTTGACGCATTTTAGTCATGTTTATCAATTAAGGACAACGAAAATCATACATGTATAGGTTGATAAATGTGAACAATATATGACCAAACATTTTACGAAATGTGCTAAAACAGCAGACTCTCACCGAGAGCTTTGGTGGGCCAATTAGTGGTTCAGTGCTTCTTAGTGAACCACTTGCATCAGCATCTGCATCATTCAACTATAGTTCAAACGATTTATTGGAAACAAATATATATATAACACGATCGCAAAGACTTTCGAGAAGTCAACTCAATGGTAATTAATGTCAAAATACCCTTTTGTATATCCCATAATATATGTTCGGATTATGTACTGCGTCATTATAATGTTCGCTAGAGGACATTGCAATCGAAATTGGCTTAGGTTGATTTTTAGAAATTAGAGAATCAAAAATCAAAATATTTTTTCTTTTCTTTTCAAACGATATCAGACGATTAGTTTCTTTCCTGAAATCTTTAAAGACCGTCAGTACTACTGGGCCAGAAGGGATTAGACCACACAGCGAGGTCACTGACAGGTGGCTATCTCATTAACTCAGCTCTCAACTAAAATAAGAAAAATAGGATCATGGGGGACCAACAGGCACCGATTGGGGAAGTTTTCTATATAGAGGGAGCAAGTAGCTACAAGTAGGACAGTGGGGCTTTAAAAGCTCACTTTGATTTTTGTTTCAATCTAATCACCTTATTTTTTCATTTACAAAAATTGTTGAATACTATCGTTCTGTGATAATGATGTTATCATTGTTGACTAGCACCTTTGATATTCTGCATAACGTGTTCAAGTAACGTTGACTTCTTTTCATACTCGTGTATGTAAGGTACTCTCGCCTTTACTACTAGATATTTTCCCTTATAAACATGATGAATGGTAACCGAATGCTATCGCTTGCTTGAGGGGCTTCCGATTTGTGCATCGTGTTCGAGGTAACTGAGATGCGCTGCATTATAGTTTCATTGATAACATGAAAGTGACATCCTGGAACATGATGTTCACAATGTTGGAATGTAACCCGAGTCATGTCTCAGAAAGTGAGTATTAATGGGAAATTTGATTTTTAATTCTAATTAAAATGCCTCAAGAAGATGAATGAATTTTGTGAGGCGAAGGAATGAAGAGGGGTATGAACAGTCGGTTATCGAGGCTGCACAATCAAATATTATCATTTCCAGGATCACTGATTTGTAATCATCAAGCATCATCATCATCATCACCATCGTTATACTCGCCCTCCTCCTCCTCCTCCTCCTCATCATTATATTTGTTGTAGAACTTCCTACGACTTTCTGAATACCCTAAATGACTACCCCCCCCCCCTCCATTCACTAATGGGTAACTCTCCTATATACTAATAAATAAGGGTTCAATAGGGGTGCAGATTTGCATCCACCTACGCGTATTTGGCAGAGGGTGCTGCTGTTGTAGCATAATTACCTTTATTTCTTACTGTGCATGTATGGGGTGTACAGGAGGTTATCGTTCCCCTAGGTGGTAGTCCGGGGGATATCGTCCTTATATTAGATGAGGAAGGTATTCATTCAGAGACTGGAAACGGTGGTTTAAAACTTATTCGACGATCATTAAGTAATGACATACCCTTTTTCGATAAAACGTAGATCATGGCAATGTTTTGAAAATGCGTTTGCTGGAGAGCTATGTCCTAATATGGGCCAATGAAGTTACAACTATTTCGGAGAAATTATTTTTCAAAAGATCCCCCAGAAATCCGGTTTTCCATCAATGAACGCGCTGAACTATACATCAATGTATAACTGATGGAGGTCGCCTGCGTTTACAAATTCTGTTGATTGTAAAATGTTAATTTTCCATAAGTGTTCTGAATAAAAGTAATTTGTTTTTGTATGACAATGTGTCTATATTTTTTTCTGTAATACTAAGTTATTCTTTATTACGTTATTAAACAAATCAATAAAACAAACAAATAATCTCACGTGATAAACCTGAATGTGCTTTTTTCTGTTCTTAAATGTAATAGACCCATGACATTTTTACGCCGTTGATTTTTGTTTGGCTTACAGGGAGTTGTCGCAAGAAAGAAAGATGACCTCGTTCGCCTTTCTTTAAATTGCGACACTTCTAATTACTACACGTGTCCCTTAAAAGTCGTAAGTAGTGGATGAAAACAAAGAATATTTATGCGCCACCGCTTTAGGCCAAGTCGTGAAAACGCAAAGAAGATACACGTTCCAAATCGATTTATCGGTTCGCAACCTCACGCCCAGAATCAAATCGACGAATGAAACTTGACGCGGAGATGGTGACAAAGTAGTGTCACCCAAAATAAACGATTCAAGCCCTCAAAAGAAGATAAACTGATTTGACAAGGGATGAAGTGCTAAAATCAAGGCGACAAAACTGAGGGTGTTTTAAAAGTAAAGAGAGAGCTCGATAATTTGCGCGAACGTGACCGCTGCTTGTTTATTACCCGCGAGCTAACACCCTCGTCACCAGACAAATCGATAATACTCGCATCAAAGAAAGACATAAAGCTCTCGTCTATTAACCTTGCTGTAGTCTTGACCTCTTCATTACTGGCGCTGTTAAAACTCGCCATCACCCAGGGCGGCGCAAAACTCCCGGGCGGTAGGTGGTCCTTATTCAATTTGCGACTCGAAGGGCGTAGTCTGCTAGAGCAGAGCTTCTTTACCTAAATTGAGCGTTTTATTGTTGTTGAATTGGTCTTAGAAATGACGGTTGATAGCAAAAACACGCCCCCCATCCAAACCAAAGAAGAAAAAACCGAAAAGAAAGCCGAATACAAAACAAACAAACAAAGTGGGATGAGGATACAATTTATCGTCTTCATCAAGTAAATAATTTAAGGACCATTTTATCAAAGAAGTGCTGGTATCATGGCGACGGCACAGACCGTAGTGCAAGAAATATCCTTAGGTTGATTTTTCAAAAGTAGTGGCGATTGTAATATTTGTTTCTCTTTTTCTTTCTTACAATAAGATAATTTTACCCAACAGTGATGTTTGGTTGAGATATGGCCATAGTCCTTATATATTGCACTAGCCTTTAAAATAAAAATCTTTCTCATCGCACCATGTCGAATTATCGACGATCTTCTTCATCATATTGTATACGGAACCTATTCTTTACAAGCTTTGCTTTTCATTAGGTCTAGTCATATTTTACTTTCAAATAAATATATTCGTCTTCTTGTAAAAGCTGTAAAATAACTCGATCAATAACTAAATTTGCAACAGTGTATCTAATTTCCTTTTGTGCGATTATAGTTATACAAAGAACTGTTTTATATTGTATTATTTGTATCGTGTGAAATATGGAAAACAATAAACTGAAACTGAAACTGAATGATACATTCTGAGGAAACTCTCTTCTAAAAAAAATCAGACAACTCCATGAAGCTGAATGACTACGCTAGTGTTCGACAAACACACTATCCCTTTTTAAAATTGTTGTTTACATGCCCTGTAGAAAAGAACAGCTTCATATCAATTTTGACAAGTTGCCGAATAACAAAATCAGACATCTCCATGTAAGCTCCGTGAAAATGAAAGGCTACGCCAGAGTTCGACGAACATCAGAATCCCTGTATTTGTTATATTTTTGTTTACATACCCTGTACCGAAGAACAGCTTCATATCAATTTTGACAGTTTACCGAAGGGCAAGGTCGAAAGAAATTTGCAAATAGTAAGGTTGGGTTACCAAATGTTATCCCTCAAGATTTAAAAAAAATCTTCTTCAGATTTATACAAAAGCACTTCGAATGATTCCTGTCCTTTTCTGAATATGACATTTATTACTGTGATAGCACTTATTCCGTAGAGAGAAATCAAGAAAATTATTACGATTGTGTTTCTCTCTAAAAAAAAAGCGCACATGGACATCAGATCTCTTCTTTCTTACAATATATATTTAAGAGTCTGACGATGACCTTTTGAGGATTTTATTAGCAGATTTAAATTAATGATTAGAGTGTAGATTTTACTTTCAAGCATTTTTTTGCAATATTATTTTCAGTTTTGCTGGTGCATTAAAAAAAATTCATCCCAAAGATTAGAACAAATTGCAAAAGGATTAGATATTCAGAAGAATATCCTTTGGGAAGATGAAACACAAGTATGCCAAAACCCCTAGATAATTCTGTTGAAAATTGAGCTTTCCTTTTGCAAGAAATTTCAATGTGTAAATGTTTAAATGGTAGCAAAATGTTGTTTGCTACATAGTCCGTGTAATGCACATTCATCCCCTGCCCGCTTTATAGACCAAAATACCACCTAAAAATATTATGCTTTTTTTGAATAAATTTCCCTTTTCTTTTATATTGTTTTGCTTGTCACAGTTTTTTTTTAAAACTTTAAAGTGCACCTGAAACATGTGATAACCGAGCATTTTGTATAATTTAATGTTTGATATTATTCGTGTTCTTGTGCCAGCCCCTGTATCACTGCATATAATTAAGTACGGCAACAAAGCCTTGTAATTCTGCATAACCGTCCTTCTGGAGTTGCCCATTTTTCTCAATGTTCTACCGATTCCCGGCTGATTTGCGATGAAAAGAACGAGATCATTACATTAATGAAATTGTAAAAGCGTAGTAGAATTCAGTAACTAAAGGGCTGATAGACACAATTTGAAAAATCTTTGTTGGCGGCAAATTGACAGTAAACTCTTTAATTCCCGGAGGATGGGGTAACCTTATTCACGAAAACCTGGATGAAGAGTTTCATTATCGTAAAAGCCTTTAGTTCGAGGCATTATCATTTTAATGCAATTGCTCTTGCCTTAAGAAGAAAGGGTTTGTTTATTATCGAAGCGTTTGTCTTTTTTGGGGTTCTGAATCTTCCCAAATTATTATGTGGGCATACTGTACACGATTATATTCTTACCCGATTATAATTCGAGATAAATGTTTAATTCTGCCTTGAAAAAATATGCACGCACGACTAAAAAGGAAAGACCTTACAAAGACGTCTCAATCATCTATAATTGTATTTGTGACTAGCGAGATGCAGATTTTTCTCCAACGAATACTTCAACATGTAAATCAAATGAATTTCTTGTTGTCGTCGTGGTTGTCGTTGTTTTTGTTGTTGTTTCTGCTGCTGTTATTTTTCAGGCAAGATTTGTAAGAGTATTGCATGCAATATGTTTAAACAAAACAAACGATCTGATGGTAGTCTTCATTTAAATGTCGGTGTCAAAGTATGAATAATTCTTTGACTACTACATTAAATTTTGAATAATATTAACATGAATTTCCTTTTTGTCTTCTTCTTCAGTGAGAGTAGCACTAATGGGTAAGCCTGAATCCGATGACCGGGGTAATAATATGTTCCGCGCCTAGAAACAAAGTATTAGGCGCATTATAAATGTGAGCTATTATTATTATTATTAATGGCGAAGAATTTAAAATTGACAAACGATCTGGTAAGATTATTTGATTTGTTCACCGGTCATTAGCGCTTTGTTAGGTTCATTGATCGTTGGACTGACCACTACATGCTGAAAATTTGTTATTATATCAATGTAAACTATTATAATCTACTTTACCAAAAAGGGCTGTTTTTTAATGGTACTTTATCGTTAAAACGTATGCCAAGCAAACAAACATAAAACTAAGACCCGGGACTAAGACTCGAAGAGACATGTGTCTAAAGAGTCATCATAAGTTGTCAAGGATAAAAATCAAAACCTTTACAAATATTATGACTAGCAAAATAATAATTATTTAAACGAATACTTCGACATGTATACGATTTTTCTTGACGTCATCGAGGTTTTTGTTGAAGTTAACAGTTATTGTTGCTGCTGTTGCTGTTGATGTTGTTGTTATTCGTCAGTGAATATTTCCAAGAGTATCGCGTATGGAGAAGTGTTTAAAAAATTACAAACGATCTGTTTAGATTATTTGAATTTGTTCGCTGGCGATAAGCGCTTTGTTCAGTTCGATGATCGCTATACCGTCCACTACATGTATTAATCTAATGGTCCGTTCAGTCGTTGAGTTGATGTCCAGTCGTCGAGTTGATGTCCAGTATGATCTACTGACCTACTGACCTCATGGTGACCTGTCGTCTTGACCCTTCCAACTTCCAGGTGAAGCGTCGTCGACCAAGTTCAAGTTTGGCCGTTAAAGACATAGGTCCATTTCAAATCGAAAAGCTAATCGCTTGGAATATCTTAAAAGCCAAGGGGTGTGCTTTTTGAATGATACACAATGCCTATGAAAAACATGGTATACCCCCCTCCCCAAATTTTAGGCCCGGGTGTCCCCATTTAACAACACTAATGGGGAGTTGCAAGAAAGTTGCGATTGATTGCAAGTTGCAAAATTTGCAACTGATATTTGCAGTCGATTGCAACTTAACTTTCTTGCAACGTCCCACTAGTCTCCTAAATTTCCTGAGATTTAATTAGGATTAACGTTTTCACAATTAGATTAAGTTAAATAGATCTAGCTTTTAGTCTCCCCCCCCCCCCCATCTCTCTTACTAATGGGGCGGTGTAAGAAAGTTGAGTTGCGATCAATTGCAAGCTTTACGCTTGCTTTTGGGGATTTGCAATATTATTGATTGCAACTTTCTCGCAACGCCCCATTAATCTACGGCACGTATAGGCTGCACAGATACATCTCCCCTCCTCCGATCGGGCAAGCATTCCACCCCTATATCCTTTTTTGATACGCCATCACTATATTTTCTCAACAATTCCACCCCTTCACTGCCTCTTATATACCGAGCATTTTGATCTCAACATAGGAAAGAAACATGTAACGACGTCTGCAACTCCATTTCTTATGAAGAAAGTAACCTAAGATTCTGTTTTCTTTTTTATTTCAAAATTCATGTACTGTATATCCTTAAGATTGGTCATATTAATGTATGTTTTGTAATTTGGTATAAATAAAACGTTTTATCCAATTCAACGACCGTAACTATATACAGTGATGTTTAAAGCAATTTCACATCCCAAAGTCGGTCAAAGACTGTTGCCCCCAAAACAAACGAGCAATTTAAAAGGTATAACTGATTTTCATAATATACAAGAATATCGCCTTGAGCAAAGTTATTGGAGAAGGGGTTAAAAGCCGCGGTAAGTCGTTGACCATCGGATTTCCGAAGTAGCTTTAGGCCAGGTCGATCGGCTTAGGGGCAGGTGAGCTGTTGGGTCGATGTCCACGACATTTCGTGGGCTTTTTCCCTTTCTTTTCTTGACCTAAGGAGACGTTGGGTAAATGGCAAACCAGCATACAATTCTCTGCTTGAAAGAGTAATTTTCTCGGGGATTATACAACGGTAGCGGATTTACGCTTTAATACAGGTGTTGTATTACTATTAGAGAGCACACTATCAATTCTCTCTCTCCCCCTCTCTCTCTTTCTCTCCTCCTCTCCCTATTTCTTGCTTTATGCTCTTTTCAACCTCCTCTCTCTTTGGCGCTCCCCTTTTTCTATTATTTCTTGTTCTCTCTTTTTGCCCATCTCTCTCTGTTCCTTTTAATTTCTTCTTCTTATGTTTCTTCCTTCTACTTCTTCTTCTCCCCCTTTCTCTGTATCTCTCATCCTTTTCATTCACTTTGTCGCCCGTCTCTACCCTCTCCCGAATTCCTTTTCTGGTCCCCCTCTCTCTCTCTCTCTTTCTCTCTTCCTCACAAGACGTAATAATTATTCTATCACTGTCCAGCGTTATCAAACGCCTTGAACGTTTGTTCGTTTTAGCAGCAGCAGCAGTTATATTAGGTACTTTGAGTATTGAAAGAGCGTATTCGACCTATAAAGTTCATATGAATGCAGATAAACTTTATTTAAAAAAAAAAATCTATCAATCATTCGGTTTATCTATAATCTATATGTCTATCTATATAACTATATATCTATATGTCTATCTATCTATCTATCTTTATTATGTCTATCTATATATTTATGTGTCTATCTATATATCTATCTATCACTCTATCTATCTAAATTCTGACTACCTTTCACTTGATATGTTGTTATCTATCTATTCTTGACGTCTTATGTTGTCTAGAATAATCCTGGACAATGCTGCCCCTTCAGAGGCTCAAGTTGAGAAGATCTGTTACGAGATCGACTACCTAATTCAAGGATAAAATATGACCTCGATCTCTCCGTTGACGATCTCGAAATCGCCGAAGAGGTTTGTATTACCGGTTACTTGACTCTCGAATTACGACTTTCCTGATCTTCTTGTGCAAAGCGGCTTACCCCGCTAAAGACAATTGTCATTCAAGATTGGAACGAAGAGACCATTATCATGTCTGACATGGTCATAAAAGTTTGTTGAAAACAAAAAAAAGATTCGGAGGAAAAAAACCTTTTCGTCCTGGAAAATAAACTTTCATGTATCAATCACAAAATGATCATAATTCTCATCGCGCTACTCTAGAATTATGACTTGCTGGATATTAATTGTTTCCAATCTTTTTATCCAAAGTGGCTTCCTACTGTGAGCTCAATGTCATTCATTCTTTGAATAACTGAATATAAAATGTATTATTTATCAGTTGGCCACGGTCGTGACAGTTTTTGATAAAATCATCGGCGGAAATTTAAAAAAAAAATGAGCAACATTTATTATGAGAAAATGAATGCTCATTTTGAAAAAGAAATGCTTTTATTAGTATTGAAGAAAACACCGAGAAAACTAGAATCGAAGAGCAGTTATTAAGATGTAATTTTCCGTGTTTTTGTTTTTTTAATTGGCGGAGGTGGGTTCTGTGCTTCCTCCCTTTTTCCAATGTTATTGTTCCACGCTTGCGCCTACCTTTTAATCCAGTATCATCATCAAATGTGTAAAGTAATTCTGATTTATAGACAGTAAATATATTTCCCTTAACATACTTATTCAACTTCATTTGAAACGGGTTTGACCAGCACTGCCACCAAAATTGATTCAATTACAAATCCATCGTAATGACAGTGTTGTACAAAGGTGGAGTCAACATCGTTAGACCCGAAACATTAGTTTGGTTTGAAGTAATTTCGATTTGTAGACAGTAAATATATTTCTCTTTAATATATTTAGCTTCATTTGAAAATGTTTTGATCAGCGCTGCCACCAACTTTGATTAAAAAACAAATCCATCATAGAGAAACAGTTATACAAAGGTAGAGTCAACATCGTTAGACCAGGCCTTGACTGTGCTAAATACCACACATACTCACCATAAATAATACCCCTTGATGATCATTGCAGTACAGCCCAATTACCAAGGTTAATTGCGCCTTAATTGATAACTAATGTTGGTGTCATTAGTATTCGAGAGCGAGCGCAAACAGGGGTGCTGGAGAAATGCAGATGGGGTTGGGTAGGGTGGACTCAGGGTGTGTGGGTTGCGGAGTGTGGTATTTGGAATTTCAGAGGTTATGGGCGTAGTACGGGGTCATGGGGGAAAAATGCCCCCTAACCGATCGGGAGAAAAAAGAGGAAAGGGGTCACAGAAAGAGAGAGAGAGAGAGAGAGAGAGAGAGAGAGAGGAGGGAGGGAGGGAGAGAGGGAGATAGAGAGAGAGAGAGAGAGGGGTGGGGTGGGGTGGGCAAGGGAGGATGGACCTTTCCTATAATCGGTGGCCTTTTTTTATAACCCCCCCCCCAGAACGGAGACAAAGATCTAGACTGTGCTCCTTCATTTCTTTCATTTCAAAGATTGGCTATACATTCAGCTTGCTGCTACTCAAACAAACATTTACCATAATCATCGTCTTTGAGTGCGACCCCTCAGCATTTGTTCCCATTCACATCGACGAGACCAAAACCTGGGCCTCGTTTCACGAAACCGTCGTAAATACAAGTTTACCGACATCCCATTGAAACGCGTATTAATCTAAACTAGTACTTTATTATGTGAAGGTCTCGTGAAACGCTACCCAGATCCGGCCTAGACCGACAATAGACGGAGGGGGGAATAATAATAATAATAGTTCAGTTCTTGTATAGCGCATAATACGTTATGAAATAACATCTCTATGCGCTTCCAAAGAGCTTTGGACTTTATTACCCTGGCTTTGGAATCAAACCAACTTTCCACAAATGGCCAATTTTCCAATATTTTGACGGATTTATATTTATAATATGCATAGCTGGAGCGATTACATTTAGTTGACTAAATAAGTAAACGTATGTGCAATTATAAAAGAAAGTATTCAGGGAGATGAAATTGAAAGGGCATGCAGAATAACTATCGCCGTTAGATGTGAAGTTACTGGGATAGCAAAGATTTTGATCCGGGACCTAAATCCTGGTCCTCGATCCTGGACCAAGTTCCAGACCTCTATCATCCTATCTTATAGGATTTTACAACAAGTGAATAAGGGATGCACCCACAATATCCCCTCCCCCACGCCTGGTAAGCGCCATGGGCTCAGTCATATAAGACTCCGTGTATGCGTGCCCAGTCATGGCAATGTAAACAATCTTTCCATGTTCCTCTCCAAGTTAAACGATAGATGAAGGTGACTGTATAAGGTTAAAAAGAGGAGGAGAGCTAGAGGAAAGGGCGGGGAAGGATGACAGACAAAATCAGGATGGAAAAGCTGTTTGAAAAACCCCAAACGCTTCCTGGAAAACACTTTGGGAAACCACTCTAACCATTCACCTTTCCGTTTCATTTTCATGATCACTTTACTGACAGAGGCCTCGCAAACCAGTCTCTCTCAACTCTCATCGACAGCGCTAATCATCCATCTATTGGTTCACTCGATGAGAATTGGTAGAGGCCCCCCACACACCAGTCTCGATCACCTCTTGTCGACAACGCTAATCATCCATCTATTGGTGCACTCGACGAGAATTGATAGAGGCCCCACCACACCAGTCTCTATCTTCTCTTGTAGACCGATCTAATCATTTATCTATTGATCCACCTGATGAGAATTGATAGAAGCCTCATTCACCAGGCTTTATCATTCTCTCAAAACTTGTAAGATTTGTTGAAAACTGTCGTCTTTCGTTTTTTGTTTTATAAATCTCCGTGTTGAACCATATGTTTTGGAATGGGGAGGGGGGGGGGGGCATTAATACACGGTCAGTGTACAATACTCTACATGTACATCCATTATAAAAGATTTTAGCACAAAAGTGTATAACGGAAAGTCACAACACAGAAGGGAAAGGAACTTTGGGATAACTGAATTGGATTGAGTTATGATCTGAGTTGCCAATTTAGATACTTCATTAGCTCTAATTCTGTTAATCTATAATAAAACATAAATACATTAATCAATATACTACTATCAACCAACAAATCAATATAGTCCTACTGTAATCATACACTAATATAGTAACAAATACTTGACTAATTACTGTAACTAAGGAAGGAAATTAAAATCCAAGCGCTCGGCATGAAATTGTTGTGGACATTCTTAAGCTCTGTGACCATGAACTAGTGCAGTAATTAAAGACTGATTCGCTAACATTAAGAAACAAAACTATTAATATGATATTGGTAGTTCAAATAAAGTTCGTTGAAACACATGACAAAATCCATTATAAACTCTTTCACGGTTACTCCAATTTATATCGATGTAAGAATCTTCACAAACCCCACAAATCGAACATGTTTTCAAATATTTCTTCTCTCAATGTTCGTTTAATTTTTGTTTAGAAGTTACCATTTGGTGTATCGACGGGATAATTGAAGTTTAGTCATGAGGAGAGGCGGGTGGGGGTACTAGGCAAAGTGATCCCCTCTCTCTCTTTTCAATCATTCAGTTTTCTTTCGTCACTTTCTCTATCTGTCTCCCCTCTCTCTTATTACTCATACTCTCTCTCCTTTAAAAATCTTCTCTCCCTCACTTCCCCTTTTCTCTCCTCTCTCGTTGTCTATTGCTCACTCTACCTCTCATCTCTATTCTTTCTATTCCGACCCCTTACTCTATCTCTTCTTTATCTCCCTCTCTCTTTCTTTCTCCTCATCTTCTTCTTCCCTCTCTATCAATCTCATCGACACTCTATTCCTCTTTATCACCCTCTCTCTTTCTCTCTACTCATCTTTCTCCCCCTCCATCAGTCTCTTTTCTTCCATATCTCGTCTCTCCCATCATTATAATTATAAAACTACATTTCACTTAAATTACAGTCACTTTATCATGCTGGATTAAACAATAAATACTGCTGAAACCCTCTTCTCAAAGAAGACAAATTTAATCTCTCCTTCCATATATGAATTATAGTCAACAATTAATTAAAAAAAATCTGGATAAAATATATAACACCACCATTCCAATCCCTCAAAAGGAAATTCGTTTAAGGGACGGCATTAATTGGTCACTTTTATCACAAAGGGAAGCCAGAACAAGCTCAGAATGTCTGGAGAAAGGACACCATGTTTCAAGGTTTAACAATGCTTTGAAGAGTGATGTGTTGGAAGAGCAGGCAAATTTCAAAATGTTTAATATACGTCTTAAAATGAAAACAAAAAATTGATGGGGAGGGGGCTTGTTGACATTTTGTAATAACTCCCATTTGGAACTATTAATGAGCTCTTTCTTTTCTTGTCAGCATACTTGAGTCAACAGCTATCTAGCGAAATGCACAGGGCAGCTGTGACAGAGACAGCCTCAGACTTTCTTTGAGCATTTTCCTATACTGTAGTAGAATCTAACACCCCTTCTACAGCTATGTGGGGAGCTGCAAATCCTACAAAGGAATGAGTATTCAACCATGATTCAACAAAGTGATTAAAACCAAGTCTTTTCACTCCAGAAACAGAAATATCTATCATAACAGTAATAATAAAAACAGTAATAAAATCATAATTTATCCATTTATATATTGCAGCTACTACAACATATACGCTACCATGCTTAATACAAAGTACAGTCAAACCTGTTTGTAAAGATCTCATGGTTTGTTTCCCTTGAGCGGTCCTTAAATACAGGTTTCACTGTATCATATTATTATCCTAGCTATAGCTGAGCTGCCATGATAAGTCTTTTCTTCCTACCGAGTACCCGTTTACTTCACCTGGGTGGAGATTTTAATGTCTTACCAAATGAAGATTAACGTCTTGCCAAAGGACATTAGTGCCACGGCGGGACTTGAACCATGAACCATGTGATCCACACACCTCATACATAATGAAACATATTTTCTGCCCAATTTACTGGAGACCTGACGCATTTTATGCTAAAATAATTATACATGGAATTGAAGTTGGTTCATTCAGTACAATTTTCCATGTGTTGATCCAGATTGGGTTTTCAAGTTCAATTTCAATTAATTCCAATGAAAGCATATACATTCAAATTAGAAATACAGAACAGATGCAAATCATCATACATGGAAGCAAGGGTACCATAAAAGACCAATGTGGTCTTTTCAAGTTAGTGCCCTTTGCTCGAATGCAAGAGATGAGTATAGTTCTATTATTATCAAGTGGAATACATCAAACATATTTCTGGGGAAGTATAAACAATTGCTAGATTTGCAGAGTTATCAGAGGCACTAATTTGTTTTAAACAAATGGTTTTAGATATGTATAGTGAAGTGTTGGAAGGAGGGGGAAGGGGGAGAGGGGCATTGTGGGTTGGGGGGGGGGGGGCTGATGTCCACTGACCACCCAGTAATGTCCATTGCTACTGCAAATTCATACATCTTGAACAAAATGCCATCTTGTAGATCCTTTTCACTTTCCAGCTATTTATTAAAATGCCTCGTTCATGACTAGGCTTTTGCATTATTAACATTCAGTCGAACCTATGGCAAGGCCTTCCTTGCAAACTGTTACAATGTTCTAGCATCGATGCTCAATGCAGGGTCTGCGTATCGAAGGCGACCTACGGCAGCACGTCCTTCCCATCCTAGGGACTCGTCTCAGAGGCTGTACTTGCGTATGACGTGGTCTCGGCATGCCGTGTAGAGGCGGTTCTGATGGAGCGCTAGGGAGTAGATGGGGTCAAAGTCAGAGCCGGTGAACTCCTGCAGGAACCCGGTCTTGAGATTGAAGTAGAAACATCCTCCGTCATCTGGATGAAATAAGGGAAGAGGAGAAGGAAAAACAATAATAATTATAGTAATAATGGGTGGTATTCTCATAAGTTAAGCCGGGACTAAGTCCAGACTAAACAAGAATTTTAGTTCACACTTCTATGGAATGCTAGGTTTCATCTTCCTCCTTCAATATTCATGACAAAGATAATCTACCAAAGACTTTGTTGAAATTCAGTTCCTACTAATATTATCTTTTTCTTCTCATTTCATTGCAACATTAAGTCTGTGGACACTTTGCATTGAAGGATTAAAAAAATCTGTACAGGGTAAATGAGTTGGCAACTGGCACTCCATAAAAGTGTGGACTAACTTAGTACGTGCTACCGGAATACCACCCTATGATATTAGATACATGTTGTATTTTCATAGCCCACATATCCACCATGCAAGATGCTCAAGGTGTTCCAAATATTACCCAAGCTCTGCTAGGATACCGATGTCGGTAGCCTAGCAGCATTCAAGGAATTACTTACTACCGGTACCCATTAACACCTGGGTGGAGAGGGGCAGATGTAGATGAATGTTTTTGCAAAAGGAAATTAGTGCCATGGGGAGAATCAAACCGCGAACTATGAAGGAGGAGAAAGAGGCGAAGGAGAAGGAGGAGGGGAACGAGGAGAATTAGAAGGAGGAAGAGGAAGAAGAAGAAGAAGAAGAAAAATAACTACAAGTAGTAGTAGAAAAGGTAGTAAAAGATGAAAATGAAGAAATAAAGAGCACAGAATAAGGAAAGAGAGGAAAATGAGAAAGGAAGAGAGAGGAAGAATGAGAGAGAGAGGAAAAATACAGAAATAGAGAGAGAGTGAAGGAAGGGGAAAAAGGTGTAAGTGTTGGATTGAGGAGAATGAGCAATAAAGATTTGGAGGTAAGAGAGGGATAGAAACATAAATAGAGATAGAGATATGGGTAGAGCATGTTGGAGGGAGTAAGAGAGAAAGATATATAGAGAGAAATATATATAGAGAGAAATATATAAAGAGAGATGCAGAAGATAGAAAAGGGAGAGAATGAGATATGAAGAGAGAGAGAGAGAGAGAGAGAGAGGAAGCAAGAGAGAGAGAGAGAGAGAGAGAGGAAGCAAGAGAGTGAGAGAATGAGTGTGGAAGTGGGTGAGGTGAGACAGTGAATGAGTTAAAAGGTAAAAGGAAAACAAGTTCCTGTTATTTCATACAGTTTTCAGTATACATTCATGTATATATCAAGAATGTTTTCTTCTTCAGAATCAGAGCTAATGTTTTCAGACATGGACACCATTCCTGCTTCAAGAGCATAAACAATCCAAGCTCAGCTCTAAACAGGAAACATGAATGATATAAACAAAACAAAACCAACCATCTGAAGCCCTGTCCTCATCAGCTCGAGTTTGCCAAATAATCCACTATTTTCAGACTCGGGATATTATCCCAAAGCTCGAAATTGCGTCCTCACCAGACAGATAAAACTTATCACAAACTAACTCGGATGGGCGCTGATTAGCCCGCTATTTTCCAAATAGCGGGATATTTTGGAAACAAGACCAATATTTCTCGGGATATTTTCTTGACCAAATATCCCACTAATTGCAACTGCGGGCTGATAACGATGCAACTTAACTGGTTAATTTGCAATCGGGATAGTTAAAATAGCAGGTTATTTGGCAAACTTGAGCTGATGAGGACAGACCACATAAAAAATAGGTCGGAGCAATATCTTGTCCCCGGATGAAATGGCATTGCTCATCTATGGGGGATGAGACCGGATGAGGTTTGTTTATGTAAAGATGAGACTGGAGATGGGTCTACCATAAACATTGGGGTCGTGTTACAGACAGAGAGTCATCAGGAGGATGTCTTAGGAGATGCTCTGCTGTGGTAGGATAACATTAATAATGATTGTAATGATGAAAGTGATGATAATCGTGATGGTGGTTGTGATGGTGATGAAGATGGCAGTGATGATGATCATGACAGTGATCATGGCGGTGATCATGATGGGTATGACGAGGATGGTAATGGTGATGATAATGATGATGATGGTAGTGGTGATGGTAGTGGTGGTAGTGATTGTAGTGATGATGGTGGTGATGATGATGATGTTAATTTGGCAATAATGCTGGTGGTGGTAATGATGGTTGTGATTGCAGTGCTCGAGTGATAGTTATGGTGATAATGGTAATGAGAATGTTGAAGGTAATTGTGGTAGTGATAGTAAATCTGATAATGCTTGCAATGATGATAGTGGTAATGAAGAAAATGGTGATGACTCATGATGATAGAAGTATTGTTTGTGATTGCACAAACAGTATATTTATAAAATATTGGAGTAATATACTTCATCAAAGGGAATTAACATCAGGGTTCAGGATTGATGATGTCTAACAGCGTGTTTCCACAGAAAAAGAGCGGAACACGAATTATCTTTTTCGGAATTGAAATACTGTGTCGCAGCGACACGGTATTAAACCAATCTGTTTCCACAGAGCGCAGCATTCCGATTAGCCCCGATTCCGTGTTCCAAGTCAGGCAAATACCGTGTCAATCAGAAGTCGAGATTCAACCTTTGACCTCGATCGTGGATCCAGATCTACACAGGATTCTATGCTATTCTATTGTGACGTACATTTTTCACTGTTACGTACAGCGCGTATATAAACATATTATTGTATACGCGTATTTCAAAATATTTTTCAACCAATCACACTGCAGTGGTGATTGGGGCTTCGCGGGCTCTGATGATCTGCCAGACACGGTTTGTCGCTGTGTGTTTCCACAGCGATTTCACAGGGAGTTCGTTGGGATCGACACGGCAAGATCCACCTCCCAGAGGTGGATCTGATAATCCGTATCTCGGTCGACACGGGTCGACACGTTTGTGTTTCCATAGGAAAACTGACACGGTATTACACGGGTAATACTGTGTCAATGTTTTCTGTGGAAACACGCTGTATGTCGTCTGTTACAATATAATGCCAACTAGGCGATGTGGCGTGCACCTGTAATCCAGCTAAAAGTGGAAGTTACAAACTGATTCAGCCGAGGACACAGGTTCAAAACTGAGTCACGTCTTTCGAATGGTGACGTTAAAAGGTCGGTCCCCAGACATAAATAATCATATCTGATTGATACACGTCTGTAAAAACCCAATACACACCACACAAATATAAACGGGCCTTCAAGTACTCGACTAAACTGACTAAGAATAACAATATGTACATATCTTAATCTCTTATATTTCTCTTCACTTCCCTCTCTTCCTAATCAAATTAGAGAGATAATATATTTGTAGTTATAGACACCAGACCCAGTCAAGCACATTTTCACTGAGAAGAAAACCTTGCTTGCCTTGAAGCAAGACTAGCCTGTGACTGAAAGAGGAGCTATGTGTTTATACCAGTGTTGCCCTGTCATATGTGCCTCTCCAATTTCATTTCTTTCTTTTGCACAAAACACAACTTGACATTGTTAAGGACCCCCTAGTTCAAGGACATAAGATTGGTAGGGGGGGGGGGGGGGGGCACAGGTCTGTAATTTTGTGTTGATTACTTGATAACTTGGATCAATATTAATGTTGACAAGTGTACTGAAAAAGTTTCTAAACAAAGCAAATGGCGTTTATCTTACATTTGTATCCCTTGTATTTTTTTAGTGAAACTCTCTGTAAAGAATATTCAACTTTTCAAAATTAGTTAATTTCTTTTTCAAGACTGAAACTTTTTGTCATGCACTTATGAAAGTAAAATTAAAGAATGAAGAGAAAGCTTAATTTAAGCAATATAATAATTTTCATAGCAGTAGAAATAGATTTAAAAGAGGTATTAGGAATATAAGAAGTAGTAGTAGAAATAATATTTTTTATTATCATTATCATTATTGTTATCGTTTTTTGTTTATTATTATCAGTGTTATTATTATCATTATTATTATTATTATCATAAGTAGTAGTAGTAATAGTAGTAGTAGTGCAGGAGCAATATTAGAAGTAATAATGATAATAGAAGTAGAAGTAGCAGTAGTAGTAGTAGTAGTAGTAGTAGTAGTAGTATCAGGAGCAGCAGTTGTAGTAGTAGTAGCAGTAGTAGTAGCAGTAGTCTTAGTAATAGAAGTAGAAGTAGTAGTCTGTAGTAATTGTCGGAGTATAACAACAGCAGAAGTTGGCAAAACTTATTTCCTTCTCCTTTGATAGATTTTATTCAATTTTTTCATCAGTCGTTGTTAATTCGCTAAACGTGATGTGAAATCAAACAGACAGGAAAACACAGCAGTTACCACAGCAGCACAAGTACTCCAACTCACTGCTCTTTTATAAATCTTTGGATGTCAAACTCAACTATCCGATTCCCTTTTCATCTTTATTCATCCCCCTCTTTCAAGGTCAACTTGGCATAGCTCATGACTTCTCCATTCCCTATTCATTTCAAGGTCATTGCCAAACCGAAAGAAACTGAAAAGAAACTCAATCTGAGACACAGTTGTTGCAGGGGTTTCAAATTTGTGTTGATAACTGGGCCCTAATATTGATGTAAGAGTGGAGTGTGGGAACAATTTTTGTTACGGCGGCGGTGCCCCCGAGTGTCCCTCTTCTCCCAATTCTCACTGTCACCTTTATTTCTTCTTTAAGCCTGATTGCAAGGAAGGGAAGGTGAGGGTAGTTTTTTTCTTCTACCCTCTCTCAATGAATTTGTTTGGGACCATGTCAACAAACTTTCATCTCTTCTACATGCATTTTTTTTTTGACTGTTTGTTTGTTTGTAGTTGTTGTTGTTGTGTGTGTGTGTGTGTTTTTTTTTTGTTTTTGTTAAATATGTTAACTCATAACATTTAACATCAACTTTTCCTTATTGGAAGAGTTTGAAAGTGCCATAAAACAAGGTAAAAAAGAGGAGATATTCTACATACTGCAGACCTGCTCAAATAATTCATTTTAAATGAGCTTAAAGGTAGGGTCACCCTGTGGGTCCTGCATACACGTTCATGTACAAAGACAAGGAGCTTATGGATTCTTATTGGAGAAGATATACAATTAAAAAGTAAATTATTCATACCCCTTGCAAATTGGATGTTTTTTTTTTTTTGTAACTCAAGAATGATAGGTGAATTAGGGCCTTAGTTGAATACTTAAAGATGTTACTGTTAGCCTTAGTGTCGGAGCAATTCAATTTTTCCCATACCGGTACTTGAGAAATTACAAAACTTGGTAAGGTTATGAATAATTTAACTGTATATGATGAAATTAAGATCAGATACGGCAACTTACAACAGAGATGACACAATTATAGAGATTAAGGATTGTTGCAAAGTCAGTTATCAATCTGTTATATTTAAAGACATGCAAAATAACTATTCACTACCGTATTCAATCTGTCAAGAGCAGAAATTTTAAAATTCTGTTTAAAACTTACACAAGTTCATGCCCTTTCGGCTCTTAGTAGAGAATCTGTTAACACTTAATATAAATTCTGGATACTTCCCTAGATTACATTATTAACAGTGATCTTAAGAAAAGAAAATCAATGCTTTGAACAAAACTCCTCCTAAAGTTGCACTCTTGGGAGCTCATCAACGGAGCGCATGAACTTTAATACAAGTACTTCCAATCAAGAAGAACAGGAAACTCAATAGTGAAGAATTAACGCGCAAGGACAGTGGGGATTACTCTATCATGCCCAAATCCAGAATAAAAACTGTAACTGGACGAAAGGGATCGGTTCTTAGGGGCTGTTCAGACGAGAGGGAATTTATACAAAATTTGTATCAAGAAACTTGGTTTAAAGAATCATTGTATAGCAAAAGGGGCGTTTACACTGGATAATAACATCGTATAAAGAACGTCATATGAGGAGAGTAGTCTGAAGAGATCAGTTGACATGACAGGTGGCCAACTGTCAGTGCGTACTAACAATAAGCCTTGCACAGTTTTTGTATAAAACGACGTTCAGAAGATAAACGAGAACAAAACACTGATTCGTGATCAAAGTTTTATTAAAAACAATGATAAAACCTGCATTTTGCTGTACAACGTTTTGTTACAAGACAATTCCCTTATACAACCTTCACATTATAGAAGAATCAACGACTTAGCGTATGCCTATACGGTTATCGAATAGCAATTAAAACGATGAATTTTCGGAGGCTGAACAGGGGTTGAACGTAATGAATCTTTAGGGCGATATGTTTCACATCGGGTCATGCATCTAGATGCACCCTCTGGCCTCCGCAGAAATGAGAGCTAGCTAGCGGAGTATCATGTTATCAATTAGACCTACTTCGAGATATTCGGGGGGATTTGCCAGCTTCGATATATACGATCTTTAAGAGATATGCTAGATGCCTTGGCAGTGACGAGGGGGCGAAAAATGTGCCGCGGGAAGTCGACAATTAGGCCAATTTATGAGCGAGAAATCACATTTTATGCAACATCGTCCTCAGCTACACAGTCACACACACAAAAACTCACATACAGTTCCTTTATACCGGTAGTCATTAAATGGGAAATCTTTTTTGAAAGATTAGTTTTGTATTGAGTATTCAAGTCATTTTTTATCATGCATGGTCTGCAGATGTTTGAAGGGCAATAACTCTGTAAAGCAACATTTGCTGATGAACGCCCCTCTGATAAGCTTTGTTTAAATTTCCTTTCTAGTCATTGATTTTGAAACTAGGAGAGAGATAGGCCAGACATTATTTTGAATATTGCACAGATTTCATACATATGTCTGTGGAGAGTTATTTAGAAGGGCTTTAAACTGTACCAAAATCTTTAATCATTAATGCCCTTCTGGCTTTCAACATAAAACATTGATAAACTTTGTTGATTCCCTTTTCTGGTCATTGATGTTGAATCTAGAAGAGAGATTGGCTAAATTTCCTTTTGTATGTATTGCAGCAACTTCATATAGTCTGTGGTTAGCTCTACCAAAAACTCTACCAAAATCTTTAATTATTAATGCCCTTCTGCTTCTCAACATAAGACAGTGTTATAAGATTTTTTTAAAATTCCTTTTTTTAGTCAGCGATTTTGAATCTAGAACAGAGATGGGCCAGGTATTATTTTGAATATTGCAGCAATTTCATACATAGTCTGTTGAAAGCCAGAAGGGCTTTAAACTCTACCGAAATTTAAGACAAATTTCTGCAAGGATTTTCAAAACAAATGTGTTTGAAGTCCAAAATTGATGAAAGAATACAAAACTTGGGTTTTGTGTTGTACGCAGAAAACCTGAATTTTGTATTCTTTCAAACACATTTATTCTGAAATTTCTTGCAGAAGTCAGTGCTAAATTACATCCTTTTTCACTTCAAAATACAATCACATACATTTTTGCCATCAAATTGTTTTGGCTCCTAACACTTTAGAGGGGCTTTAACAGGTCTTCATGTTTTTTAACCTTATCACTAATGTTTTATCTATACAGGAGCGATTGGTCAAGTTTTCTTTTAAATGTTGCAGTAATCTCAAACATACGTCTGTGTGGAGAGAGCGAGACAGGTGTCAACTCCATGCAGACTTGTAATTGTTAATGCCCTTCTGTCTCTCTCAAAAAAGATTGATAATGTTTGTTGTAGGAGAGGCTGGCCTATAAAGTAGATTCTAAATATATCAGCCATGTCATATATGGTTTGCTGAGAGCTTCATGAACAAGGACATTGACTTCATGATATTTGTTTAAAGATCCTTTTGCCACTTGACAGAAGACATATAACATGTCTTTGAAGTATTTTCTGCCACTTACACACTTCATTATCACGTTTTCTTGCCACTTATGGTTATTTTTGCAGCTGCTCAAGTATGGCTTTGTTTTTTTCTCCAATGACACCTTGTTCGTAACTATCCCTTTTTATAAGAAAATCATCAATTGTTAAGATGATTTAAATCCTTTTCCACAATTAGGTATGGTATGCATACTTCAATAAACGCATTCCCAAAACACTCAAGCATCAGATCTAAATTCAGGAAACATTTCCATAATCATGATTCATAATGTTTTACATCTCAATTACAAATTCAGAGGGCCTGTATGAAAATTCTTCTCGATAATTGAAGATGTTTTTCATAGAATATGTCTATTTTTAAATATATCCTAACAGGATCTAACGCTTTTAATGAGTACTTGAGTATATCTGTATAAAAATATACTGGTAAGACTGATATCAACAAATTATCATAATTTTACATTGTGGTTGAATTTTGGCAGTTTTATGTTTTGTTCGGGCATACCCTTAAAAAAACACACAAAAAACAAAAACAGTACCCTGCATTTCAGGCTTTCTCTTTAAAGTAACATCTACATGTACATAAATTGTTTATATTGAATGCGTGAATGATGTAGGCAATAACGAGTACCGAAGTGTAAAGTCATACCGCCAAAGTTGTCAATACAAGGTTGCTGGTTCCAAACAATTTTATGCTAAACAATGGCATGGTGATCACACCAGCACCAAACACTGAATTCACCCTGCTCCAGCCCGTTGCTTGAATGGTTTTGTGGTGAACCTCATGTGCATGCTCTGTTGTTTGGAACCAGTTAAGTACCTGGACAACGAGCGGATATGACGTTAGCACTTCAGAACTCTATTTCATGTTCAAGGCCAGAACGGTTTAACTCTGTATTATCAAAGTATATTATAAGTTAATGCCCTTTTGGCCCCAAACAGACAATATTTGACTTTAATCAATCTAGAATATGAAACTTTGTTCCCATATGAACAGTGGACCGTGTGATCATTTCATTTTTTTTTAAATTTCTGCTTTTGAGAGGAAATGGTGCAAGAAGACATAAACCGGCTGACTGATATTTTTCACAATAGGCGGATTATTTCAGCTAGCAAAACATACAACATATTCAACATGCATGGTTTCCATTAATAGTTAGTTATAATGGGTAGCTTAGCAAAATTGAAGTGGCACGAAAAGATGCCTATGGAATGCAAAATGAATACATATAAAAACATACAACATATTCAACATGCATGGTTTCCATTAATAGTTAGTTATAATGGGTAGCTTAGCAAAATTGAAGTGGCACGAAAAGATGCCTATGGAATGCAAAATGAATACATATAAAAACATACAACATATTCAACATGCATGGTTTCCATTAATAGTTAGTTATAATGGGTAGCTTAGCAAAATTGAAGTGGCACGAAAAGATGCCTATGGAATGCAAAATGAATACATATAAAAGAGGAAGTGATGTTTGTTAATTATAGTCATCTGTTGAGACACAGAAGGGCAAGAGAGACAGAGAAAGGAGGAAGAGAATGTTAATTTTTTTCAACCCATAGTAAACAAACTAGAAAAGAAAATAGACATTCAAATATCTATATTATATTAGAGACAGGGAGAAGGAAGATGGAACTAATAAAGCGAAAACAACATGCCATCAGTTGAGCAATTTTTGCTCTTTTCTTCTCTCCCTTTTTTCCTCTTCTTCTTTCATTATGTAATCATCACGTAATCTCAATCAGTTTTTCAATCTGTCTCTCTATTTTTCTGTATATATGTCTGTCTGGTTTTCCGTCTCTCTCCTTCCATAGTATGAAGACGACAGCAGTGGATAGGGCAGTTGCATTTGTATTTGCAATAAATCAACGGGACTGGGAGTGATTTGATGTGGCAGATAAATTTCTCTCCGATCAGGTGGAAACGAAAAACCGATTCGGTAGCACCCTGGTTCAAGGGCGCCTGCCCCATTCCAAGTTCTTCCAAGCGCCGATCAAGGTCGCGCGAACCAAGCTAGTCTAACAACAATCTTTGATTACTTATGCAATCAGAGGCACTGGCCAATTTGTCGCTTGATTTGGGCAGAGGCCGATGCGCGAAGGCGGGACGGAAAGTGCATTGATATCGTGTTCTGTATTGATAGTGCAATGTGACAGGGAGGATGTGGAACATGAATTTTTTTCCCATTGCAAATTACTGGAAGAAAAAAAGAGGGGCATAATGGGTAGGGGGAAGATAGAGATAGAGAGAGAGAGAGAGAGAGAGAGAGGGGAGGGGGTGGAGGGGGGAGGGGGGAGGGGGGAGGGGGAGGGGATGGAGGGGGAGGGGAAAATGGAGAGAGAAAAGGAGAGGAGAGAAAAGGAGAGGAGAGAAAAGGAGAGGAGAGAAAAGGAGAGGAGAGAAAAGGAGAGAGAAAAGGAGGGAAGAGAGAGAGAGAGGATGGAGAAGAGAGGGTGGGGAGTAAAATGGGGAAGAGATGGGAGAGAGGGAGAGAGGGAGGGTATGGAGAGAGGGTATGGAGAGAGGGAGAGAGGGAGGGTATAGAGAGAGGAGAAAAGGAGGAGAAAAAGAGAGAGAGAGAGAGAGAGAGAGAGAGGGGGGGGGGGAGCGGGGGAGAATAAAAAATGAGAGAGGGAGAGGGGATAGAAAGGGAATAGAGAGTGAAATAGAGAGAGAGAGAGAGAGAGGGAGGAGAGAGAGAGAGAGGGAGGAGAGACAGGGGAGAGGGAGGAGAGAGAGAGGGGAGAGGGAGGAGAGAGAGGGGAGAGAGAAAGACAGGGGGAGGGGGGGGGGGGGGCAGGGAGAGAGAGAGAGAGAGATAGGGAGGCCTGTGACGCATCAATGTGGTGTTTGAAAGCTGAATTAAGACCATTACGTAGGAAGAGTACAGTCAAACTTTCCTATTGCTTGCATGACACATGCTCCAATCACAATTTCTTCTCTGTCAACTTCTAACGCCAACTATCTTCCACCTGTACAACACACTTTACCTAATCCTAAGCCTTTGCCTCATTCTAACCCTATAACACCTGACCTTAAACCCAATTACAACCATATAACAATTACCCTACATGTATATCTTTTGCTAAATAAATACTAACTTTTAATTCTAGAATTTGCTTTATTACATACTTCTTTTCCTATACCAGATACACAAGTAGAAAGGGCAAACATTTCTGCACACACTGCATCCATTTTTTGTTTTATGTCTATATTGCGTTTGATGCTAGGAATTTTAAAAAGGAAAAAAGATTTGAATTTCTTAAATTGGCAACACCCTGAGAAATATAAAATCATTGTTTTTCAATCAAAAGAAGCCATTTGAAAACATTTATGACAACATTCTTGCCCGTGTATATTTTTTTCAGAGAGATTACATTTTATTCTATCATTGTAGGGATAAAAGAAAAATAATACTGTTGCCAATTTTAAAGACAACATATGCTTTATAATTTAGCCTTAATAATGAATCAAGTCTTGAAAGGGTTAAACAAATTGTATACTGATAGCCAGAAGGCCATTAACACACCATAGAGTTAATAATGGCCTCCTGGCTATCAGCAAAAAAGACATAGAGTTGAGAAAATTGGGAGACAACCTTTTAATATCACCCCTCCACCCTTTTAATATCTTCTTGCTTTGTTGCCCATTCAAAAGATTAAAAATACACCCCAGGCCCATTTATGCTGTCAGTGTCAGACATTCAAATCTATACGCCAAAAGGCTTGAAGCGAAGTTTGTAGCCAGATGAATATGGCGCGCCAATAATCCCGGCCTCACGGATGCCTTTTCATCTCCTAATATAACGCATGCTTGTCTCGTCCCCTTTCATTTGCCTGACTATTTTTTTAATTTTTCCTTGCAATTTTGATATATATTCATAATAATTTCATATTGGCCCTGGATAATAGACGATGACTTTCGATCAATGGAGTGAGGAGCGCGGGAAACATGCCCCCGGGCTAAATTCGGCCAAATTGGAGTTTGTTTTAATGGGTTGCGGAGATGAATTAGATGGTTGAGAGAGATAGGTTGGGTGAGGTGGACATAGGACCAGGTTTCACAAGTAGATGGAACCATTTGCGAGAAGATTGGGTGGGGTTGAAGGCTTGACTTGTTTAAAAGAGAAATAGATGTCTAAATGTACATGACATAAACAAGAAAGTATGAGATAAAAAAAATCAATGTATAATTTAAAGTTAACCTTCCTTGCTACAACATTAATATTTATTCTATTTTATTTCATTTTTATATCTATATTTTTAAAAGGTAGCATTGTTGATTACACAAGTGCTTTCCACAATGGCCGTCTGGCTAGATGATTAGTTTATTACAATATGATTAAAGATTAAAAATATAGAAAAAAGTTGCCAAGTTCTACATTCATGTGCATGCTGTGTATATGTACAAAATAATATCTGCTAGTAAAATATGCCATTTAGTGAATTTAAGCATTGGACCCCAATCATTAATACCCAGCTTTGTAGTTTGGGCCATTGAAGAATGAAAGATTGAAATAAACTTCACATTCTAGGCCAGAAATTTAAGTGATGAAATATTAATGACGACAGAAAGTGACAATAATGATGATGGGGGAAACAAAATCAAATGCAACCACTCTTCTGCTAGTGCTAATACCGGTATATTATTTTAAAAAGTCAATAATACTACTGCTATGACCAAAACAACAATATCAGCAACAACAACAATGACATTAACAGCAACAACCTGAAATACTTGTATATATATGATTTCAAGGAGGAAACATGACATAATAATAAATAATAACAATTACCGGTATATCAATTCATATATTGCAGCTACTGTATGAATATACTCTACTGCACTGTAATAATAATGATTCAAAATTAAACAGATATATTCTACTGCACTGTGATAATAATTCAAAATTAGACATGAACAGCGGTTTAACAAGTCATCTCCAAGAAAACCCTCAAGTATTTGTGAAAACTGGGCCAGGAAGACAGATGAGGGTTGGTGGGATGAGGTGGCGAGACATGAAGATGATACATAATAGATGGGAGAACCACGACATATAGCTTGCACCCATCAAACAAAGTGGATGGGCCATGGACCCCTTTCACACCAATGAAATAATCTGAAGGGGCAGATGGAACAGGTGGATGGGTCCACATGTTGACCTCTTTCACATTGAAATAATGTTAAGATGATAAAGTATAGATGGGAGAACCATGACACGTAGCTTGCACCCATCAAATAAAGTGGATGGGCCTTCAGACCCCTTTCACACCAATAAAAATATTATGAAGACGAAGTTGATAACAATGTGTAATAAACTGCATAGGCCTTTGGACCTCTTTAACGGCAATAAAATATTGTGAGGGGCAGATTAAAAAAGTGGATGGGTCCACATGTTGACCTCTTTCACATTACTGAAACGATGTAAAGATGAAGATGATACATAATAGATGGAGAGTCTGGACATATAGCTTGCACCCATCATAAAAAGTGGACAGGCCTACGGACCTCTTTCACACCGATGAAATAATCTGAAGGGGCAGATTGAAAGAGTGGATAGGTCCACGTGTTGACCTCTTTCACACTAATGAAACAGTGCAAAGATGAAGATGATACCTACATACTAGAAGGGAAGACCTGGACATAGCTAGCTGTAAAGAAAGTGGATGGACCCTGTTCATACATATGAAATATAAAAAAATACTCTCACAAAGTCTTGGCGTCTGGGTTGGCCCTTTCACATTGATGTGTGAACGAGACCCATGATTTGGACTTGCAATTAGCTGAGATGCCCTTTTCCTAATCCTTCCTATAGGGGGCACAAAGCCCTCCTTTAATCCACCCTCCACGGTTGAGAGCCCGCTCTAATCACCTTATGGCTACTGTATCTAAAATTTATCCTCTAGGGCATCTTACTTCTTTTGTCTTGAATGAGAATGGAAAATGGAAAATGGAAAATGAATATACATGTAGTAATAACTACTCCCTGCTTTGAACTCAGCACGATAACTCCTCTCTGTTTTCAACAAAAATAAAAGTAATAATTATTCTCTGTTTTTAACAAAAGAAGTAAGAATTATTTTTTGCTTTGAACTTCGAATGACCACTAGTATTCTTTGCTTTCGACAAAATAGTACTAAATATACTCTCTGCTTTGAATGAAATAGTAATAACTAATTAGGATATTTTAAAAATAAATTTGAACTCCTCTCTGTTTTCAACTAAAATAAAAGTAATAATTATTCTCTGTTTTTAACAAAAGAAGTAAGAATTATTTTCTGCTTTGAACTTAGGATGACCACTAGTTTTCTTTGCTTTCGACAAAATAGTACTAAATATACTCTCTGCTTTGAATGAAATAGTAATAACTAATTAGGATATTTTTTAAATAAATTTGAACTTGTAGGGAATCTCTTTATGAGCACAAGGACAATTGTATTTATAGGACGTATCATCTGAAGAAAGATTGACCGCATTGCCTTTGTACATCGCACCTGACATAATGAGTAGAGAAAGACACATATGACCATGACCTTTTACATAAAACCTGCAATATGTTCACAAAATGGTTGTTGCAAATTAAGTGAGAAAATCATTATTTTCCATGGCAATTTTATACCATGAAGATATTTTCTTCGACAGACAAATACCAAAACTTTGTTCCAATAGATCCTACACTAATTTTGATATTGAATGGAGCACTATAATGACTTAAATTATAAGCAGAATCTATAAAACAAAATCAGACCATGTACAGATAATACACAAGAAAGGATAACATCAATTTCTAGATTTACTTTAGAATAAATCTATTAAAAAAACAAATATTGCTATCGCCTCCATTTTTAATAGCAGCCAGGCCCCTCAATAACCTCTCACTCCCTCTCTTGTTGGTTTATGAAAATTCACACAGTTATTACTATTTGACTAGGCGTTGTGGCGTGCGCCTGTAATCCAGCTAACAGTGGAAGTTACAAACTGATTCAGCCGAGGACGCAGGTTCGAAACTGATTCACGTCTTTCGGATGGTGACGTTTAAAGGTCGGTCCCCAGACGTAAATAATCATATCTGATTGATACACGTCTGTAAAAACCAAATACACACACACACACACACACTCCCCATGCATTTATCTGTACCGTGCAATACTCAAAACATTTATAACCTAAATTTTGTTGTTGTTGTTGTTGTTCTTTCAAAGGGATCTCTTATGTCTAACAGACATCCATTTAGTGGAAAAGTTTTTGGAACTTGTATACTGGATTGCTACATGAATGTTCAAAGTTCCCCATCCTTTAACATTGGCTCACAATCAAATTAAACATGCTGTAAATAAATACCAATATTTTAAGCAATCCTTTTAGTTTGAAATAGGAGAAGAGTTATCTCATATTTCAAGGTTCTGTGTTAATCACCTACTTGCTCAAGGGCCAACCAAACATTCTAAACATAACAACAGTCTTCTAATCAACCAATTCCTTTTAATCGGATAAGAGCGAGCACTTCATTAGTATCTCCTATTACAAGTTCATAATCCCTCCATCATTTGCTCACAATAAAATCAAACATTCTATAAATAACACCACTCTTCTTTTTTAACTAACGATTTTCAATAAATTGGATAATAGCATTTTAGGAAATATTTCTATTTCAAGGTTCTTTGTCATTCTGCAATTTGCTCACAAGCACATTTAACGTTTTACAAATAATACCACTCTTCTTTTAATGACTAATGCATATCAATTTTAAAATTGGATACCCCAATAAGAACATTTGAGGAAAATCTTCTATTTCAAGGTTTTTGGTCATTCAGCAATTTGCTCACAAGCAAATTAAACATTCTATAAATAATACTACTCATCTTTTTAACTAATGCATTTCAATTTTAAAATTGGGTAAGAAAATTTGAGGAAATGTTTCTATTTTAAGGTTCTTTGTCATTCTAAACATTATATAAATAATGCCAGTTTTATTTATATCCAAACCTGTTCAGTTACAAAGTGAATAAGAATATTTTAGGAAAATTCTCTATTTTGAGCTTCTTTGTCATTCAGCAATTTGCTCACAATCAAATTTGGCATTTTACAAATGAATAATAACAATTCTTCTTCCAACCAATCATTTTTATGTAATCTTTAAAAAATAAAAAAAAATACATTTCATGAGTATCTCCCCTTTCAAGTTCCTAATCCCTCAAAATGTTGCTTACAATCAAATAAAACATTCTACAAATAATACCACTCTCCTTTTTAACTAATGCATTTCAATTTTAAAATTGGATAAGAACACCTGAGGAAAATATTCTATTTCAAGGTTTATTTTTTTAATGTTTACTATTTTACAATCCCCCCACAGTAAGTAGGGCCTTTTATTAATTAAAGTGCAGTATACATTTGTCTTCATAACAACAGCTATTGAGGTTTCAAGGTTTTTAGTCATGTACTGTAGCAATAAGCATTAAACATTTCATGGACACTAGCAAAGTTTATTTAACTAATAATTTTTCTGTTTTTGATTGGATAACCATTTTTTTCTGAGCATCTTCTATTTCAAGGTCCTCTTCATCACTCAACCTTTTGCAGGCAATTCAATCAAACATTCTACAAACAATACAGATCCAACAAATCCCTTTAGATTGGAAACTTGCCCCTTTCCTGCCTTCTCATTTTTCTCATTCATACCCCCTTTTACATCTGATGGCTAATCTCAATGTAACCTCCATTCATGAAGGCTGATTATATCAAAAGCTGCCAGAGGAATATTTTGAATTGTGTCAGGATTTGAAACCATTATAACCTACATGTCAATGGAGTGTTTTGACTTTTTTAAGAAAGCAAATCGGAAAGCTAATCTTCATTTTAATTGGAGCCATTTTGCCTGTTTTACGGGATGCCTTAAAGCTAATACTATTTCTCACAAAATCTTCAGAACAGTCAAAACTGCTTTAGTGCTGGTTAAATGCAAGTATGAAAGGGGCAATGTTGCAGTCAGCCCCTGAAGGGAACTGCTCATCTTTAAAAGAGTCAACAATTAGTTAAATGCTTCCCTGAATTTATAATATTTGATTAGATTTCAGACAATCAAATAAACTGCTCATCATCAGATAGCTTTATTCATGATTTGATGCAAGTAGGAAACGGGCACAATTGCAGCTAGCCTTTGGAGGAAATTTGACTTATCAAATCTCCTCACAGAATTTATCATATTTGATTACGGTAGATCAACAATCAAACAAACTGCTCAACTTAAGAACAGTAAGATAGCTTAAATGCTGTTTAGATGCACGTATGAATAGGGCACAGCTGCAGCTAGCCCCTGGAGAAAACTCATCTATAATCACATACTTTCCCAGCATTTTTCATATTTGATTAGATTTCTGACATTCTAACAAACTGCTCATCTTTAGAGCAGTCAGATGGTTTTAGTCCTGATTAAATGAAGAATGAAAGGGGCACATTAGCCTTTGGAAGAAATTTGACTTTAATATCAAACCTCTTCACAGCATGAATGTATAAGATATCTGATTAGCCTACATTTCAAACAATCGAACCAACTGCTAATTTCTAGTAGTGCTGTAACATCACGGATATCTCCAATTCCGTTTAACCGCCTGTCAAAACCGGACGGTTTTCGGTTAAACGATTTATTTATTAAAAAAAAAAAAAAAAAAAAAAAAAAAAAAAAAAAAAAAAAAAAAAAAAAACGGGAAAACGAAACCGTCCAATTGAAAACGGAATCCGCCATGGGCGGTCGGATACCGGACGGTTAAACGTTTGACTACAGCACTAATTTCTAGAGCACTAAAATAACTTAAATGATATTTAGATGGAAATGAGAAAGGGACACATCTGAAGTTAGCCCCTGGATAAAATGTTGGCTTCTCAAATCTATTCACAGCATTTAAAGCCCCACTGTACTACTTGTAGCTACTTGCTCCCTCTATAGAAACAATGCCTAAACGGTGCCTGTTGGTCCCCCATGATCCTCTTTTTCTTATGTTAATTGAAAGCCGAGTTGATGAGATAGCCACCTGTCAGTGACCACGCTGGGTGGTCTAATCCATCCTGGCCAAACTAGCACAGACAGGATTTAAAATACATGATTAACTTTCAGTCAATCAAACAAACTGCTCATCTTTAGAACAGTAGTCCTGATTTCATGAAGTATAAAACGGGACGTTAAGCCCTTGGAAGAGGTTTGACTAATCAAATCTCTTCAGAGCATTTAAATCCATAATTAGCTTTCAAACCATCCAACATACTGCTTATCTGTAGACCAGTATAGGATGGGTTTAGTCCAGACTCGAAGCAAGTATGAAAGGGGCAATCTTGCTGCCGGCCCCCTGGAGGAAATATCACTTATCAAATCCCTTCACAGCATATAAAATGTGATCAGATTTCAAACAATCAAACCAAATGCTGATTTTTAGATTACTAAACTGACTTTAAATGATAACTAGATAGAAATGAGAAAGGGAGTAAGGGACACATCTGAAGCTAGCCTCTGAAGAAAATGTTGGCTTTTCTAATCTTTTCACACTTTCAAACAATCAAACATACTGCTTATCTGTAGACCAGTATTAGGATGGGTTTAGTCCTGATTAGATGCAAGTATGAAAGGGGCAACGTTGCAGCCAGCCCCTGGGGGAATCTTTGCTCTAATCACATCTCCTCCCATTATTTCTTCATATTTGATTAGATCTCAGACAATCAAGCAAACTGCTCATCTTCAAGGGCACTTGGATTCTTATTATGCACACAAAAGGAGAAGTAATTTACAAAAATGGCATATTACAAGGAAAGTGTGCGCTTGTCAGAAGAATTAAGATATTCACATAAAAACTGACAGCGTCAGAAAGAATTTTGCATCTGAAATGAAACGTGAAGATGCAATTCAATATTTGAACAGCAATAGAAGTCTTTTCATGCAGTGTTTACATCATTTCTAAAATGTTAAAGAGAGAAGAAACAAAAATATTGGAAAGGTGGATTAAAAATGATTATAATGCCTGTTTGGAGCAAGAAACATATATATGCTTTAACACAAACTTAACACCCTTCTGGCAGTGAAAAGATGATCTCCTCCCCTGAGAGCAACAAGGGAATTAACCCATATCGTTAAAAAAGGAGCAGGGCTTAAATTAATCCAAGGCCACCAAGGTCATGGCCTTGGATGCCCCTTTGATTGGCCTCAAATGCCCCTCTCATTGGCTTTGGATATTTTTTGTGCCCTTTCCAATTCTTCTTATTTGTGCTGTAATATAGGAATGTGCCCTACCGAAAAGTGGCCTTGCCCTAAAAATATTGAAATTTAAGGCCTGAAGGAGTAACCCCCTTCTGGCTCTCAACAGGGCAGCTGCATGATGCTGCTCAGTTTAAATGCATTGTTTTCTTGAGTGTTACCTAAATACTTGTAAAACATGAGGTTTTATACCTCTATGAATTGATCTTGACTTTCATAGTCTTAAAACCTCTCATTCCACACTTTACTTCTTGATATTCTTTTACTTTAAAGTAATCACTGATATATTTATTAATTAGTCAATTAAGTATTTTTTTCACGTTCATATCAAAATAACTAACACAACTTTATTCCTTTCTTAATCAAATAATAAATATCTCATGGGATAATAATAACTCATATCTGTAAAGCCTCATATCTGTAAAGCGCTTAGGGAAATCGTTGATGTATTAAGCACTATATAAAAGCGGAATATTAATATTATTATAGTAATACACTCAAAAGCTCAAGCTGAAGTGAAAGTCTTGCAGAATGCAAACTACAAGTTTTGGAACGTGCTCCGCTAATGAAATCCACACAGTTCAAGGGTAACGTACACGCAGCCGAACGCCACTGACTGCAGAACGGTGTCTACTGCTCGCCAGCTTCGCCAGCTTCGCCACAATACCGGCGGCTTTGTCATATGTTAATTCCCTATCTGCCACTTTTAACCGAAATGCGAAGGATAATTGAGGAAAGATGAGTGGTGGTGATGTGGGAAAAAGAAAAATGATAAGGAATTAAAAAGAAAGCATCAAAAGGGAATAACTAGAAGCAATGCATGCGTACGTGACAAGTTCTCTAATGGATATGGAAGTCATTTTCTATCTACTTCTCTCTTTCTCTCTCTCTATATACCTCTCCCTATGACTGTAAAATGTTGACAATCTTGTTTTCACGCTCAATCTTGGTCTGTTATGTAAGATCTATTTCTATTTTATTATCTATCTTCTGGTTCTCCTGCCCATCTTTATCTGTCTCTCTCTCTATCCCCCTCTCTATATTTCTAACACTTTCTCTCTCATGCCCTCTCTCACTATCTCTATTTCCTCCCACTCCCCATCTGTATCTCTTTTACCCATCCCCCTTTCCGTCCATCTCTCACACTCTCTCTCTCTCTCTCTCTCTTATAGCTTTACCTCTCAGTCCTAGCTCCCTCTCTCTCTTTCCTCCTTCCTGTCTCTTTTCTCTCTATGAACCCGTTCTCACTCACTTCGTTGGAGCGCTCTGGAGCGCTCTAACTAAGACCCGCTCCTCAGGAGCGGTTCTTAGGTGAGTGAGAACGCTCAAAGTGGTCCAGGAAGCGGACTTCTGGACCGCTCCAGAAGTCCACCTTCCGAGGTGGTCTTGAGGAGCGGGTCTTATTAAGAGCGCTCCAGAGCGCTCTAACGTGCAATGTGAACGGAAAGCGTACTTTGAGCGGAAGTGAGCTAGTGACGTTGCGTGCGAAACATGTAGTACGGTACATACGGTTTGGATTCCGCGCGCGAAAAAATTGACCCGTCTACCTGAGCTGCCATAGCAACAAGACCACTTTGACTCGTGGAGCGGTTTGAGCCATAAAAACTGCTCGGAGTGTGAACGCTCGCAAACCGTTCCTCAAGACCCGTTCCTCATGAGCGGTCTGGAGCGGTCTAACTTGGAGCGCTCTCAAAGTGAGTGAGAACGGGGTCTATATCTCTCTTGCACATGTTCTTGCTGGCTCTCTTGCTCTTTTCCTATCTCTCTTTCTCTCTCTCTCTCTCTCTCTCCCTTCCTCTCCCGTATTAATAACACCCTGTTTTTTATTTGCAAGCTAACTCATAAAAGTGGCATAAACATCGGCAGGAGGATGGAGTGCTTTGATGATTTATTCATGATATGAATAAGTTCAAGGTGAATCCTATGAAATTCACTCTCTGTTCATTTTGCTAATATTCCCTTCTCAGAATATTGCATATTGTGTAAGCCTATACTAAGTCCAATATCTGCCCATCTTTCTTATTTTCTCTCTAAATCTCTAGTATACTTCAATCCGTCCTCCTCTTCACTATCTCCCCCTTCCCCCTCTCCCCTCCCCTCCCTCTCTCCTCCCCTCCCTCTCTCTTTTTTCTCTCTCTCTCTTTTCTTCTCTCTCTCTCTTTTTTTTCTCTCTCTCTCACTTTTCATTATTTTTCTTACTTAAAAGTCTTACTTAAAATGTTCCTTCTCACTCTCTTCCATTCATTTCTTCTTCCTCCTTCCATCCCTCCGCCACTCACTCTCCCCCTCTCTCCTTTCTTCACCCCCATCTCCCATCCCTTCCCCTCTCCCCTCGCTATCTCCTATTAATAACCCAGTGTTTTTCTATTTGCAAGCTAACTTAAAAGCGGCATATATAAACTCCATCATCAGGTGAAAACAAAATCGGCAGGAGAATGGTAGCTTTGATGTTTTATTCATGGTATGAATAAGTTCAAGGTGATTCCCATGAAATTCACTCTCCGCTCATTTCATCATTATTCCCTAATCAGTATATTGAATATTTTTTGTGAAAGTGACTCGCAGAGAAGGTCAAGTTTGGATAAAAGTGAACAATATTTTGTAAGCTTTCTTCTTCTCTCATTCCCAGTAGTACGTGAAAGAAGCATATGTAGTAACAGTTTTAATTAGAAAATGTTTACCCTTGAAATGCCTTCATTTTCCAAATAGAACTATTAACAGCATTCAACTTTAGACCAAATTTTGCAGTGCACGTATGCGTAGTCCCGTTTACCTATCTGTGTGCATTGCAATTCACAGTAAATAGCTAACATATAAATTGCAATGGAGTGTTGTTTGGAGCCTGCATTGTCCTTTAAATTTGTGTTTGTCCCTCGTTAAAAGGTAACACATTTGTATATTTTGGGGGGGGGGGGGGGTGGGGGAGGGGCAGGGGTATATTATGCAATAATGGATATTTTCAGCACTACGGAAGCAGAAATAAAATTATTAAAAAACACACCTGTATATGACATGAAAGGGGGAGGGTTCTCAAATGAACAAAAATTGTGTATCTTGTGTTTTGATAATTTCTCTTGAAATCTAGGAAAAACTACGGGATATAACGCCCTTCTGGCTCTCAGCAGACAAGGTCTCAAATATTTGTTGACAAAAGTGAGCAAAAAACACCAGATAGCTCCTATATCAAGGTGACCCCCCCCCCCCACCCCTAATATCCTCCAGAGGACAGATCACAGCATAACACTTTCTTTTGTTTAATGATATGCATGGATTCAAGGTGTTATCTCTCAGTTGGAAAGACCATAAAAAACAATCTTTTGTGGCCGGTCATTACGCATTCCCGCTTTTTGCCTTTTCTGCCTCGTGTGCTCGTATCCCTCGTTTGATGGCGTGCCGCATCGCCGACCAGAGAGAGAGAGGCCAATGGCCTGGAGTGGCGGAATTAATTAACCCAGATCAACGGCCAAGGTTGCGCTGCCCTTAAGAGGGCGCCGCCTTAGGTAGGCTTTGTGACGTGATCTTGTGTCGTGAAAGAATATGCTTTCGTGGTTTTGAAACGGCTCGTTGGGTCAACATGTGACCTGAAATAAGAGAACGCTCCGATATAAAGCCAAGAGGAAATTGAAACTGATCTATTCGTTGTCTCTTGTGGTAGAATTTCAAAGATTAGACTTATGCAAGTTTGACGGTTCCCTATATATACGATTGCATCATAAATGCCTTTTCTATATATTGTGTTACAATGGGCTGAGTTTGCTCTAGTTTGGATGAATCTGATACAGTGTGTTCTAAAAAACATTTCACTCCTACAGGCTATGTAGGATACTTCTAGATAAAAGTGTCCACAGGCTTGAATTAAATGAAACATATATATCAGTATAAAGAATATACAATACACACACCACAGTATATTTCACTAATCAATACATCTGAATATGTAGGCCTACTTGTATAGGTAATGGTGATACTTGTACTGAATTTATTCTGAAATAACTTGCACTGATAACAAATATCTCATATCGCACTGCTTTTCCTCTCACACAGTATTAAAAATGTAACCATAACAAAAATTAAAAAGCACAGAAATCAAAGGAACAAAAATCTTTTTCAACTGAATTATAGTGTATATTCCGGTTACCAAGAAACAGACAAATCTGACGCAACTATTTCTGGCTAGAACTATCCATATCTCTGGCACCATAAGTTTTTTCTTTGCCCCCCCCCCCCTCCTCCCAAATAAAATAAATAACAAAACTGACAAAGGAAAGGAATTGAAAATGCACCTCTAATACAATCTGTTCCAAATCACAGAGAATTAACAGTGACACATGGATGCATATCATGTGATTCCATGGATTCCGTGGATCAATTAAGAGTCTTTTTGGTCAAATTCCGATCATTTTTAATTTGCTTGGCATTTGGATGAATCCAAGCAGGATATAGGGTTAATTGAATCAGTATAGAAGAGGATTACATGCATGGTAGAATGTTTAAGAGGAAAATCCAACCTTGATAGCTATCCAACCAATACTTCTCGATACCATTTCTGTATGTGCTTTTTAGAATGGAAATAAAACAAACAATATCAAACTACTCTAGAAGAAATCAAACAAATCAGAGAAGTAGACTGGTGAAAATTTGAATAAAATCAGACAAAAAGTGTGAAAGTTATGAGTCTTTGAAAGTTGTAATCATTGTTAGTATTACCTCTTCAAATTGGCTGAATCATGAATGTCTCTGTGATATAGTGGTGGACAGCTTTCCCATTTATTTCAACACACAAACTAAATAAAATTTCAATTTGTCAAAGGTGTTCAGGAGGGTCTATTCTCTTTAGAGGATCTATAATACATGTAACATGCTATCCATAATATATTTTGAGTACCGGTAGTGCCTTAAAGCCTGTCTGCACAACTTGTAGCTACTTGCGCCCTCTATATAGTAAACAATGCCTGAGCGGTACCCGTTGGTTCCCCATGATCCCCTTTTTCTTATGTTAATTGAGAGCTGATTTGACGAGATAACCACCTGTCAGTGACCATGCAGGGAGGTCTAATCCCTCCTGGCCAAACTAGAGCAGACAGGCTTTAAAAGAAATGCTGAGGAATGAAATAACTATCATAAAATGAAATTAAAATTGGCTGATATTAGTCCCTAGATACTCAGTACCTAGAAAATGAGGAATTTGGTTAAATGCCCAACAAAAGTGTATGCCTCTCTCCAGTTGTTGACGCTGTTTACGACCTTGATCTAGATATCAGTCACTTGTTTTGCATACATGTGTTCTATCTTTTTTTAAATCCAACCACAACTTTTTAAGGAACAACAAAAGTGACATTCTATTTTTCTTCTGTAAATAGAATAAAAACGAATGTTGAATTTACTCTAAACAATAAATCATAATTAAACCATTCTCACAAAAACTGTCAAAATATGATTGACAGTGTTCAGCGTTCACCTTTCCTTTCCATAAAGTCAACTTGAATGACTTTCGTAATGTAACAATGGACTTTGGCACAACTGACATTTGATTTTTTTTCTTCTCATAACTGCGGTAATACTGAGAACAAAATCACTAGGATTACTCTCTAAACCTTATTGGTAATTGCCCTATATTTGAGTCTAAATTAGCCATTTGAATGTGCTCTGTATTCGAGTAAAAAAAAGTTCCAATATAATCTTTAATCTAGTTAAACTTGGAGGGAAGAAGTATGTCTGAATATTGAAGCGATTACAGATTACTCTGTAATCTAAGCAATATGTGCCAATATTATTATGATATTGTTTGCTTTCTGTTACTCAACAGTTCAACAAATATTTGTATCTTGAGTAGTAAATTTCATTTATATTATAAATGTAAATTACCTTAAATATATATTTGTTTATTTGTTGCAAATGGAAATCAATAAATCCCTATAGAGGGAAAAATATGGATTAAAAAAAAGATTATGATATCATCTGTTAAAAGCCAGAATGACATTAACACCATATAGATATATTCTTTAACGGCCTTTCTGGCCGTCAATAGATGGTGTGCAATATTCTTTTGCTGTCACATCCCAGTGAACAACATAGTTCAGTCATGAATCATGCATTCCTCCCCCGCGAACATGCCCTTTTTCTTTGGATACACAGAAACACAAAGCCCCTGTCACTGCTGTGATGGAACTGCCCTAAAAATACCCCGAGAGGCCTTGGCACAAGGCTAAACTGGCACAGGTAGGCAATTGGGAAAGGTTTCAAGTCATTAACGCATTGGATCTTATCACTTGCCCGTCGTCCTTGATGACCTAGTTCTAGAAAGTCATGGAATTACAAAAAAGCCAGGCTGCCGTGATGTGATGAACAAGCAGCCATGTTCTCGGCTTTTGTTTATTATCTATTTATAATGGTGAGGGCTAGCAGAGGGGCGAGACGTGACTAGGCCTGTCTTCATCAGCTCGAGATTGCCGAATATCCCGCTATTTCAAAAATCCAGATCGCAAATTATCCAGCTAGTTTGCGTCTTCATCAGCCCAAAGTTGCAATTACTGGGATATTTGGTCAGGATGATCATCCCAAGATATCTTGGGATAGTTTGCAAAATATCCCGCTATTTGCCCGGTGCGTCGTCACCAGCCCGAAGACTTGCACTATACGCAAACGCTGAGAAAAATATCTCGAGCTAATTCATCAAGGTCGAGTATCAAGTTTCGAGGACGAATCTCGAGCTGATGAAGACGGAATTTGTAACTTCGGGATTATTCCCCAAATCAGAAATAGCGGGCTATTTGGCAATCTCGAGCTGATGAAGACAGTCCTACTGTGAGCTCCACCGTCACTGTGCGTTGTTGGATGGGAGCCCAGACTTCCTGTCAAAGTGGTCGCTTAATGGCACGTAAAGAATGTCTGCAATTTGTTGGGTTGATTGGCTATGTCGTTGAACGGGAGGGAGCCCTTCGAAGCCCCCGTCCTTCGTTCTAAAATGAGCGGAGCGGCATCAGGTGTTAAGCCAGCACACTCTATACAGCAGGTGGTTGCTCGATCCTCAAGGTGTAAGCCCTGAAGATATGACATGTGGAAGAAAACACAAAGTGCAGGTGTCTTCACTGCGATCCTTAGACAATACCCAGACAGGATAGGAGCTTGCCTAATATAGCAACAAAATGGCTGTACAACACGTGCCAAGGCAAATAGCTCCTTGTTCAATGCATTACACTAGCTAAATTCCTGCATGCACTTCTTCCATTTAACCCTTGGTCTCACAATATATGCCTTATCCTAACCCTTCACCTAAAACCCAATCGCGACCCTTACCATAACCCTATAATCTTTCACAAAATGAAACCAAGGGCAAATCTCTGATCAAGATTGCCTAATAATACACCACAGGTAAAATCATTCTTAAGACCTCAGTCCAGAGGTTATGGGTTCAAATCCTTGCACAGACTTGGAAGAGGTCTTATCATCTTGGAGGAGCCAAAGGAGCAGAGGAAGGAAAGGGAGAGGAGGGAAAGGGAGAAGGGAGGAAGGAAGAAAGGGGAGAAAGGAGAAGGGGAAGGATGAAAGGAAAGAGGGAAAGGATAAGACATCTACCTCGCTTCCCCTTTCCCCCTCTCCAGCTTTCAGTAGAAAGCTGAAAGGTTGCATGGCCTCATGTGCAGATCATGTGCCTACCTTACCCCAGGTATGTCAAAGACACCATGGGTTGACAGGAACATGGTAAGAATGGCATGAACTCTGAATTTAACTAGATTAATAAACCTTTTTCTTACTCTGAGGGGACCAGCCGTGCCTAAGAATAACTTCCAATGTGATGAAACTAGGCCGGTTCCTTGAACCTTGGACAAATATGGAATCTAACACTGTCTTGTTAATGACTTTGAACAGCTTCAGTTTATAAAGGGAAATTGACTGCAAAGCACCCTCTTAAAGACAGTCAATACTACTGGCAGTAGTGGGCCAGAAGGGATTAGACCACACATTAAGTCAGCTCTCAACTAACATAAGAAAAAGAGGATCATGGGGGACCAACAGGCACCGATTGGGGAAGTTTTCTATATAGAGGGAGCAAGTAGCTACAAGTAGTTCAGTGGGGCTTTAAAAGCCCCACTGAACTACTTGTAGCTACTTAAGCCCCACTGAACTACTTGTAGCTACTTGCTCCCTCAATATAGAAAACAATGCCAAAGCGGTGCCCGTTGGTCCCCCATGATCCTCTTTTTCTTATGTTACAATAAGTAAAGCACCTTGGCAATGTTTAAAATGATGTTGACAGTTTTGTCAAAGAATGGAACTGAGGTGGGATGAACTAATTTTACACTAAAAATACCAATGACACGATCAAGGTTGTGGTTTACTTAAAATTCATGTGACAACATTTCCAAAATAGTCTGCCTACACCTACGCCTCATGCCTATCAGAGCAGAAACAAGAGAGACCATGTAGTGGGCCCACTGACAACAACACAATGAAAAGAGAGAGACACACACAAAAGAATGTTTCATTAAAGATATGACATTGAATTCTTCCCCTCTCTAGATACTTATCTAGGAAAACAACACATATTTGACAAATAATTGGAGTGGAAACACATCTGAACAAAATAATGTGTGTTGCATCTGTGTACATGGATAAACTGAGTCATGACATGTGTATAAATCTAGCAACAATGGGAGAAAGTGTGTGCACATTCTGACTCAAATGTTCACTATTATTATTATTATATATATGTAGAGATATTAAAGGTAATACAAAGTTTTGGGAAATTTGAAAATTAGCTGGATAATGATTCTTTACAATTTTAATATATTTAGATGCCCCTGTGGATGTATTATAAGCACTATAAAATTTAGCCCCTAAAACACTTCCGCTTTCGAGAAAAATTGAATATCAAATAGCGCTTATGGCCATACAATAATAGCTGCGACCATGAAAATCTCAGAATATGTAGTTGTGATAAATAATTTCCAAACAGGAATAACCAATCAGTCGATTTTAGTCAGGAAAGATTGTTTTATGGCTGAATTGATATTTCGACCTTGAGAGGGAGCTATACAACATAAAGAGTTTATTATTTACAACTTAATAACTTTAGACTCGATTTCTAACGCTATGTAACGATCACTGAATATTGTAGGATCGCATCTGCTTCCAATATGTTCATTGAACCAAATTCATGACTCCATACCAAAACTTTGTATTACCTTTAAAGCAAAACTTATCGATGTATTCAGCATAGGGTGAAGCTTAGGGAGGGGGGGGGGGGGGAATTGTCACTACTTTTCTGCAGAAATTTGTGTGATGTGGATCTTTCATTTTACACTCATATATATATCTCTCTGAGATAGAATGTAATGGCCAAGCAAGTTACGCTTCAAAGAATTACCAAGAAATATACATGCTTTAAATTATCACATTATTTTTTGCATTTTCTTAAAAAGGGGCACCACAAATTTTTGGGAGGGGAAGATTCTCCCCAAGATGCCTGGCTATGCTACTAGCAAAGACAGTATTAACAGCATGAACATTGAAATTTGGAGTGCAAACACACCCTCCTCTGTACACAGTTACTCCCGAGCATCTCCTGTTTGGTTTCTGAAATTGGACCAGCTCGTCCTCGCCGAGGCCCTGCGCATGTTTGCATACCCTCGATCTGTCTCGTTTACACAGCCTCCTCTTACCGTCTTCTTCTCCTCCCCCCCAAGATGGACTCAACCTCGTTCTCAATCCTAAACAGTTCATTTCCTTCATTCCATCGTCAAGTCAAACAAATCAAGACGGGAGAGAGCACTTTATTAGCGTGACTTGCGAAAAAGAAGAAATGCCATTTTATAGAAATGCTATAAAGCTGCATAGGAAAAATGACATTTCTTCTTCCAAGATCATTTTACTTTTGCGTCACGGTAGAGCCATTCATCTTGCAGATCTTTTGTAGAGCATTAACCCCTTGGCAGCAATCTGCTTGATGTCTTGTGCTAAAAGCATCACCAACGGGTTAAGATTATGAATTGAACTGCTCGGAAATTGGAATCGATTCTAATCAACTAAATGTATCGCCCAAAACGGAAGTTTGGACTATGCACGCTACTACAATGTAGTTGAAGTAGAAAGTGTAACTCCTTCAATGTTATGTCTTTTCATTTTTGCTTCTGCTTTTTTGTTTTTATGTACCCAACTATCAATGCTTTATCACTTAAATGAGCAAGTTCAGGGTAACTTTTCACAGACTATAATGAAGATTTGAGTATACCTGATGCTTGAAACACAATGAGAGACTCACTATTAATAATAATAATAATAATGATTATTACCCTGGTTTTAGCACAGCAGTTATTACAGGGTTCAAGCGATATATGGAACTAATTTAAGCCGTTACCCATGGAGAGTGGCAAATGTAGGTTAATATCTTACCAAAGGACATTAGTGCTGTGACAGGGACTTGAACCCTGTACCTTGTGGTTCACAGTCCTGATACTCGTCCACAACACTTCTAGGGTTGCTCAGATCAGACAAAACAACAAGGAAAATGACACTATCAATATTAATAATATTCAGTATTCCATGATACTTTATAATATTAATAAGCATATGCTGTTCTTGTATAGTGCATATCACATTATGACATGACGTCTTTATACAGTGCTTCCTAAGGACTTTTGGAAGTCATCACCCTACTTAAACTCCAGCAACTGTAGGAACATATGGTAAAACATACAATGTAGGACACAGAATGTCCAAAAACCTTGAACCTGCCCTACTATAAATTTCAGGACGCGGGGATTGGAACTTGAGCACCCTCTCACTACGGTAATCAGAGGGTTAATACCGCCCGCTTCGGGGCAAACATTTGCCTACCCTACTTTCATGACCAATTTCCCATGGCTAAAACTTTCCAGAGTCAAGTACCTCAGTCAGTTCTTCTTGTTTAATTAGACCCTCCCCGCTTGCATCTTGAATTAAACATAGATCTAGGGCATTGATGCAATCAGCAAGGCATGTTCACATACTCCATAAACAGTGTTTCAAACGTGATGTTTGTGTAATTAGACCCTCCCTGCTTGCATCTTGGATTAAACATAGATCTAGGACATTGATGCAATCAGCAGTGCATGTTCACATGTTCAATAAACAGCATTTCAAACGTGATGTTTGTTTAATCAGACCCTCCCTGCTTGCATCTTGGATTAAACATAGATCTAGGGCATTGATGCAATCAGCAAGGCATGTTCACATGCTCCATAAACAGCATTTCAAAAGTGATGTTTGTGTAATTAGACCCTCCGCTTGCATCTTGGCTTGCATCTTGAAGTTAAACACAGATCTAGGGCATTGATGCAATCAGCAGGGCATGTTTACATGCTCCATAAACAGTGTTTCAAATGTGATGTTTGTGTGATTAGACCCTCCCTGCTTGCATCTTGGATTAAATGTAGATCCAGGGCACTGATGCAATCAGTAGTGCATGTTCACATACTCCATAATCATTGTTTTAAATGTAATGTTTGTGTGATTAGACCTTCCCTGCTTGGAAATAGATGCAGTCAGGAGGGTAAAGTTAACATAATTTGCATTCCTTGTTTCTAGCGTGATCATAAAGAGCTCTTTGTAAGTCATAAAATGAAATTTTGCTGTCCATACAATGTTATGCACAGGGGAGTGTTTCACAAAGACTAAGTATTACTAAGATCGACTTAAGTTGGACTTACCGGTATACTATGGCAGGCCGTTCATGATACTGTTTGCTCTCACCATTTACAGTCTTTGGTTCCTCAAGGGGCGTACAAATCGTAGTCACAAATATACAGAATTTACATTTTTGTTGATAATTCATTATTGAAGGAAAAAATATTATCTAAAGATCATAATGGTGAGAGCAATCAGTGGCAGAATGGCCTGCCATAGTTCAAGTCCAACTTAAGTCCATCTCAGTCTTTGTGAAACACCCCCTGGACATGAATTGATAGAGTGGCTGTTTAATCAGGGCAAACGTCTAGAATGTTAGGCAACAGGTACATACGGTTCAGGAGGAGCTTTCCAATCATCAGAGACCATCAAATATAGAGCAAGAAATTGAATATTTGTACATGACTGGATGCTTCTTGGTATTCAACAAGCAGATGGAGATGAGAAAACGAGAACAGGTGGAGAAGAAGAGAAAGGATAGGGCTAGGCAAAAGACAGTGATTTCAAATGAGATATGGACTGAAACAAAATAAGCAAATCTCTGGCTACATGCTAATGTACCTAAAGAAAATACTATAATAAATTTACAAGTACGATATTTACATGTATGTCAAGGCTCAGCATCAATTATAGAGAGTTCATCTTAAAAATCGTATTTCTATGAAATTACCAAGGTAAGCCCAGAGCTCAGGAACCTAATTAGAATCTTTCTCATAAATGCAAATACTTGTATTGTGATCTACATTGACAATGCATATTAATAACTAGGCTAACATGAAATCCAATACATTTTTGAGGATGAGCTTTGCCTGACTTTTAAAACTAAGCCAAGACTTATATCTGATTGATGGCGACCTTTCAAAGTAGCAAATTCTCACCCTAGTTCGAAAGACCCCTAGTATGGATTAGAACAAGACAACTTGATAGATGTTCCCTTCATGTTACGCATTAATTAATAAAATGCTTCCTTGATCAGCAAACAGGGGGTAAAAGTTTATTAAAGGGGAATTCCATCCTGATATTAAGTTGGTTTTGATAAAAGCAGACAAATTAGAGAAACAAGTCAGTGAAAGTTTGAGAAAAAAATGATTAGAATTAGGAACGTTATGAATTTTTGAAGGTGCGATTATTCAAATATAGATTGGCAACTCTGTGTTGCCAATTTGTGTTTCACAGATGACAACTTCAAAAATTCATAACTTTCCTATTTTCAATCATAAATTTTCAAGTGTAAGATACTCTTTTTAGTCTTTTGGGGATTAACAAACTCTTTTAGAATTTCTGAATCTTTTGATCTTAAACAATATTTATGTATACATTGTCAGAAAAACATATTCTGGGCAATTTTATACATTTCAAAGTCATCAAATAATATAGAAAACAACAATTTTCTCTTTTTGGGGGGCGGGCAGGGAACTAATGGATCAATTAATAAACAATTCTCATTTAAACTTATACAAAGTTATAGTGGTTACACCAAGTACTGAGGGTGACGGCATGGATCAACAATTGCATGGGGTGGGGTGGGAGCAGGGGCAACAAACTCCAGCAAGCATTTAGTCTTGAGGCAAGAAAAGATAAGAACCTTGGCTGTGTCCTATGCATTCAAACTTGACAGGGTACATGCTATTCAAACTTCCCTGAAGCAGAATTCTTTTGTCAATGATCAATGTTGACCTTTGTAGTAAAAGCATGCCATTCTTCTTCCTAAGGCTATATATATATATATATATATATATATAACCTACACAACGCATCTACAGCACCGACCTCTCTATATTTTAAAACATACACCCCTTTCACATTATCCGATTCTAAAACTTCTTTCCAACAATTTTTTCTGGTCTGAAAGGACTTAAAGTAGCCACACGAAGAATCAAAAGTGTTTTTGAATTGATGCAAAACTCATATCATTGCGAAGGGGAAGCCTTGCCGATCAAATACAACAACTTTTCTCTTCAAAATATGTTTGGGGCCCGCAGTAATCAACTCTCAAAAATGTTAGTTTTGAGATCCAGATTTTCTGCCTTCAGCGGTCCTTTGTAGAGCGTCAATGTTTGTGACGTCACATACGGGACACGGCTGGCTAGCTGCATACTGCTACACGGCACTGAGCTGTTCGTCCAGTGTGTGACGTCACTATTTAGAGCTCACTACACTTGTGTGTTTGACTTACGTTCAGGGGCGTTCGGGGGTCTAAGGAGGGTCTTGAAAAATTGCATTTTACGCCTTTCCATGATATCTATATGATTTCTCAGCAAATTGTTCGTGTTTTTCAAGAGAAAATCTTTCCATCCATATGTAATTTGTTCTAATTATGAGTTGTTAGTGAATTTTCTTTGTGTAGCTCCTTTAAAGAGATATATGACAAGTAAGCTTAAACATGAAGAAGGGGAAAACCCCTATTCCTCTTTCTTACTGGTACTTTAAAATGGCCTATGTTAAAATCCCTACACACATACATCTTCAATATGTGGGTACAGTAAGGTCACATTAAAATGAAAAATAAAACAAATTTCTTGGTGATGTTTGATATTTTATTGGCTCAAATTTATTTGTACTGAATTGAACTGAACTACAGGGTGTACCTGCAATTGAAATGAACTTGAATGGTATAGAATGTTTTATTAAGATACATATCCCTTATTTGCATTCCCAAGATTAAATCAAAATGGTTTACAAAGTAACATGTGATTATCATCACCTACAGCTTTGATGCATTCCCAAGATGTAGCAAATATTATGATGTTGCTTGTGGTATATAATTTATTGTGACACTTTCACAGTGACCTTTAACCTTTCAAATCTAATATCGTCTGTTTGCAGCCAAAAGTGCGTTATCTCTATCTAAAAGTATATTTAGCTAATGCCCTTCTGGCTCAAAACAGATGACATATATGTTATTTATACAATAAGATCCAAAAATAAATTTATTGATTGATATTAAGCTCTGTCCTATGTGCTGTACACTGAGTATTCTTTGTCTCAGTTGATTGAATTTCCCTGTAAAGACTGCGAGAGGAGAGCAAGGTCTTGTTATTCTGTCTTCCTTTTTTTTTCTCCCTTTCTTCTCCCGATTTAAACATCTCACGGGAACGTGACATAAAGAAGACCCTGTTCTACTTCCACTCAGAATGGGAGGATCTGCTTTCCTTAGAAAGGCTAGTTTGATATCGGTTTAGGATTCATCCATCTCTCTCTGTCTCTGTCTCTCTCTGAAAATAGGTTTCATGCATTATGCATCTAGAGCTTTGAGGGTCAGGAGTGATGTTGGGAGAGAGAGAGAGAGAGAGAGAGAGAGAGAGGGGGAGAAAGAAAGAGAGAGAGAGAAAGAGAGAGAGAGAGAGAGAGAAAGATGGGGGTAGGGGAAAGGGAAAAACTGGAAAAGAGAGAGATGGGGGAAGAAACTGGAAGAGATAGAGAGGGTGAGAGTGAATTTAATCTGCATGAAGCAATAGAGAAGAACAAAAAGAGAGAAGAGAGAAGGAGCAAGTTAAAAAGGGGGGGGGGGAAGAGAAAATAAGAAAGAGAGAGAGAGAGAAAAGGAGAAGAAGGAAATCTACTGCTGATGTGAACCTATCGAGTATCTGGTTGTTTTGTATGTATGACCGATAAGACCACGGGCACCCGTCTCGAACATAACAATTATATGTTAGTCTGTGTCTGTACTGTATGTCTCTCACCCTCCCCCCTCCTCCCCCCCCCCCCCCTCCCCCAATTTTATACTCTGTATTTCTTTTTCCCACATGGTCTCTGTTTGCTTAAATAAGATCATTGCCTACAGCCATGGCTCACCATATTTTCATCTCTCTCTCTCTCTCTCTCTCTCTCTCCATCCTTCTCAACCCACTTTCTCTCTCCATCCATCCATCCCCTCCCCCTCTCTCTGTCTCTCTGTCTTGCTTTCTATTTCACCATATCCCTCTCTGTCACAAGTGAAACCCCCATGAGAATTTGAGCACCTTTTCATTGCTTATCAGTTATCACACATTTGGGCCACATCTTTGTCCACCCCCCCCCCCCTCACTGAAAAGAATGAAATGCTGAACATGTACATAAAAGCCACAAACATGAGACAAACAAAAGATAGATGGAGAATATTTCTAAGAGAGAGGATAGAAACAGATACTGGAGGGTAGAGAAGAGAGAAAAGTTCCCAGAAACAAAAAATGGAACAATCAGTGCCCCCTCTCCCCCTAACAGAAATGACCCAATGGTCTTTTCGCTGACTTTTTGCCTACCTGTATAGAATCAAAGTGCGGATGTTTTTTCTAAGGAAGCTCAAAAAATTTAACGTTGACAGGACGATCCTGCATCTTTTCTATCAGTCTATCATTCAAAGTGTTCTTCTATTCAATCTCATTTGTTTTTATGGAAATCTCACACAAGCAGACAAAACTAAACTCGAACGTCCTAGGAAAATTGCTCAACGTATTATCGGCATTGAATTACCACCCCTATCAGTTTTGTTTGAAGATCGCTTATTGACTAAAATAACTTCTATTATGAAAGACCCATCACATCCACTATTTTCTTGTTTTACTTTTAACCGCTCAGGAATCCGCCTGCGTGTACCAATTACCCGTAGAGCCAGATACAGAAATTCTTTTATTCCAAATTCAATGCACATCTATAATGCAAAAGTAACACGAAATTCTCAGCTTTAAGCTGAATAATAGCGATTATGATTATTTGTTAACTTTTTTTTTCTACCCACCCAGTAAATTGTAGGGATTGGGTTGGAAAGTTTTCCGCCTTATCACCTTTGTGGGTCAAAACATCCGTTGTTTAGCTCTGCTGCTGATTTTTGTTGTATATTTATGTCATGCATTATAATCTGATTGGAAATTATGCCATCTCTCCTTCTCTGTCTCTCCCATTTTCCTTTGGACCCCTACCAACTTTCCCTATATTTCTCTCTTCTATCAGTCCTTCGAGCTTGAGCACTCTTTTCCTTTATCTTTCTGCTCGTATTTCGATTGTGATGCTGCTCATATTCACATCTATATTCATACCTGAATTTATTCATGATGTGATTCAGAATTGTATATAAAATTCTTGCTATGTATAAGTCATATAACTATCTTGTCATGTTTTGTGCTGAAAGCCGGAGAACCGTACCTGCTCACATACTTTTTCTTATAGAGTCTTGACGCCCTTCTGGCTTTCAGCACACGACACCATGTTTTTGTCTTATGTTTTATGTATTACATGTTATACCAATGGAAAACAAATTTCTGTATTATATTATGGACAATAAAATCTTGAATCTTGAATCTTGACAGCAAGGAAATAACAACAACATTTCTAAATAAAAATATTGATAAAAAATTACGCGAGCAAGGATTGTAGATCAATAAGAATCCATCCCAGCTTTCAAACCAAGTGAATCAGGCCATCCATCTATGCATGCATAATTGGAGATTGAAAAAAATACAAACAAATTTATAAAAGAAATGGTGGACAAGAGCGAGGAATGGACCAGGATTTCACTAATGGAATTAACCCACTTGACCGCTGGTCACTAATGTTTATAAATGACCCTGACCGATTCTCTGGCCACTTCGCACTCACCCCCGGGAGACGTGGGCTCATCGTTACGTTTTTCACGCTTTCACGCTGTGTTCTAATTGTCTTAATCACGGCGAAACACGCTCTGCCATGCAGGTGCAAAAAGACGCCAGTGATTCATATATTTATCCCCCAGTTCCTGGAAATTGGGTTTGATATCTTTTCTGTTTTGTTTAATACTCCTAATGAAGAGTATATCAATCAGTAAATCAGGTTTTCTTTTGTCCTTACTTATCACTAAAACGTTGGTGAACAGCATTGACCCTAGTCCTAAATTGTCCTAATACTCATTATATCAGTGCTTTGAAAAAAGTAATAGATGCTGACTATTCTTGTTCTCGTTCTAATCAGGGAAAACCTGTGTCAGGAAATACAGATAACATGTACATTGTAATTGATTCATTCCCCTTGTAAATGTTATATTTTTTTTTTTCCGGAACTCAAGAATGACAGATGGGTTCGTTGAATTAGGGCCTTTGTAGTTCTTTTAGGTGTAAGTTTTAATATTTTATTTCCTCAAGAAAGATAAATAGGGACAAATCAATGTTTCACATACTTAACAAATTACAAAAACTTGGTCAGGGTGTGACGAATTAAGTTGCTAATTGTAAAATAAAGATGCTCATAATTCAAAACACCCAATTAGAACAAATACAAATGTACATGTATTGATAACAGATCAATTATCTGGGGGAAAAAAAATGCATTTACATATATCATGAAGACTAACCCAGACAGCTATCCCTTAATAACCCCATACAACTACATGGTTGTACCCCCTTATGACAATGAGCATCTCCCCACCTCTAAACAAAATAAAAAAATATGCCCTATGGGTAACTAATTTCATCCTATTGGAAAAATCACCCTTTTTCAGATCATCATAAACAAAGAAAGACAACTACAGAGGGGGTAGTTTCATCAAACAGGGTAGTTGGGGAATTGGTCTTTAGGTTATATTCCACAAGGGGGGGGGGGGGGGGGGCGGGGGTACTTTATCTTCCTTTCTGTCTTTGTTCTGTCTTGTCCCTTGTCTGTCCTTTGTCTGTCTCTTTCTCCTTCATACTCCATCCACACACCATGTATTATTCATTGATGTATCAGCCCATCTGAGCTGTGAACAAAAAATCTATCATCCCAAAATATATTCCAAAACCGTGACAGCAGAGTGCTCTCACATGTCTCCGGTTTTCAATCATTAACTGCGGACATCTTGCGCTTTACAAGGCCACACAAACACCTGTGAGTGTTTTCATTATAATCAATCACTCCTTCGAGCCAAGGAAGTCCTTCATTTAAAGCAAGCAATTAATTATTGATTATGTTATAACAAGTTTTATACTTAATAAAGATAGCAGTATTGATGCTCAGGAATTGGTGTTTTTTATACATTTTGTGTGCAGTACAGAGCAGCATAATGCAGTGTTATCACATAATACAAAGAAAAGAGTTTTTAGATCAGATTTTAGGTTTTAAGAGGCTTTAAAAAATTAATTATCGTATCATTTTCTTTCTCCTTCTCCCCCTCTTCTTCTTTATCTTCTTCTGGTCCTTCTCCTCCTCTTGTTCAACCTCCTCTCTTCTCCTTCTCTCCTTCTCTTCCTCCTCCCCTTCTCCTATCCTCTCTGTTCCTCTCCTCTTTTTCTTTCTTTTCCTATTCTTCTCTTCCCCCTCTTTTTTGTAACAATCTTCTTCTCCTGCTCCCCATCTCCTCATTCTCCTCCTTGTTCCTCCCCTCCTTCTTTCCTTCTCTCTTCCTCTACCTCCTTTCCACACCCCTACTCTTACTCAGATACAACTATCACATGTACCCTTATCACCACTACCACCACTACCACAACTACCACTACTACCACCACTACCACTACTGCCACTTCTACAACCATTACTACTGCTATTACTAGCAGTAATAAGGCCCATATCAATTTAATCCTACCAGCCCTGGTACAACTACACGTACCTCAACTACCATCATAAGTAAACCTACACCACATGAGAGGTATTACTGCTATTGCTCCTTCATGCATACTTAAAGCCCCACTGCACTACTTATAGCTACTTGCGCCCTCTATATAGCAAACAATGCCTAATCGGTGACCATTGGTCCCCCAGAATCTTTTTCTTATGTTAATTGAGAGCTGATTTGATGAGATAACCACCTGTCAGTGACCATGCAGGGAGGTCTAATCCCTCCTGGCCAAACTAGTGCAGTAGGGCGTTAACAGAAATGCTCAATCTCCTGTTATCATACTAAATCCAACTACAATATTTTATTTAGGCACGATATGAAACAGAAGTGTACCACACTTGAAATACCGTCAAAAAGTCTGTAATAAAAAAAATGAAATAGTGGCTGTGCAAATTAAAGTTTTGTTGAAATATGTCAACAAAGAAGAAAAGCATTTGCAATTACAAATAAAAAAACTTCAGCCTCCCCTTTCGAGCATCCTTCACATTTTATCCCATCATTTTACAGCACAACAAACAATAAAAACGAGAGAAAGGAGATGAAAAGTCATCCCCATTGAAGTATCTTATAACAAGTACTTCACTTTAAATGTCACGGCCTTGTGTTTTGAACACTTTATAAAAATTGATTTTGAAGTACATTTTGTCATATCAAGTGCCTTCATCGACAGTCACGACTTCAGTGGCCTTATTTTCAGAGAAAGCTCAAGCTTTTTTGAAATGTCTGAACTGGGTTTGCCAAGGTCTGGCATACAATAGACTCTCTTGCTCTAGTTCCATTACTAAAATCACCACTAAATGTTGCTTTTTCTAGAGGAGAAAGAGAAAGGCTTGAAGGACATTGGAAAGAGGTTTCCGTGTGCATGTAGAGAAAATATCTATGATGCATTGTAAAGCTTTCAAAATAATGACATAATGAAATATTTACAAAGTAATGCGGTTGTAAGTGGTATCTAAAACACAGGGTTACATGTACAGTGAAACCTGCTTTAGCGGCCACCTGTATAGAAAGACCATCTGTGTTTAAAGACCACAATTTTTCTTGTTTCTTGACATTTTTTCTCTCCATTGAAACCTGTAATAAGGGAACCTCAGCTGAAAGATAACCTATGTATTCTCCCTTGAGCATTATTTCTATTAAGGTTCCGCTTTTAACAACAAACCATATAGGGAGATATAGTCTTATTATATCATTTCATAAAATGTTAGGAAATAAAATTATAAAATCATTACAATAATCCAGCAAAGGAAGAACAATATTGCCAATCTAAAATAGTATACTTAGATTTATCAAGCTCTTCAACTGATTTTGTTTCTTCACGAGATACTGTACAATGTAAATGCTAAGTTATAAATAGACATAATGGCCCGAATTCACAAAGCAAGGTTTGAGCTCAGACCGGGTTTGAGCTCAAACCTCCTTTTGTTTCGCCAAACCTCCTTTTGTTATTTACAAACCAGGTTTGTAAATAACAAAAGAAGGTTTGGCGAAACAAAAGGAGGTTTGACCTCAAACCTTGGTCTGAGCTCAAACCTTGCTTTGTGAATTCGGGCCATAATGTCTAATTCTGTTAGTGAAAATGAAACTGGAATGGGAAAAAAAAGGAAGCCAATGTTTGCACTAACATCTAGGTCATGGCCTTGTTTAATAATCTAAATCCATGGACAATGTAGAGCTCATTAATGAAATGGAGCATTAAATCCAAGGTTTCTTGTTAAAAACTTGTTTCACTGATCTGATTAAAGGTTTTCACAAAAGCCTACTTTTTCTCTTTTGTTAAAATACTTTTGTGAGGTGAAAATCAACTTGTGTCTAAACAGTTTGACATTTTAGCTTTTAGCGAATGTACATGTGATACAACAGGGTTCCAAGCCAGTAACTAGATACTGGACAGTAATGAAATGATTTGCAAGTTGTGAACAACGACATATACAACAATTATAATTATAATAATCATATGAATGATATTTGCAACATCAAAATAATACTCTGCATAATATGTGTAGAGCTTAACACATCCAAAATGTCTCTAAGGGCTTCAATGAAATATGTGTGTTATTTTTGTTGTTGGTTTGTTTTACCTGGCTGCCAAGAAAAGCATGAGTATGATTGTAAGTATTAAAGCAACCAAGGTAATGTTGGCTGTCCTCTGTGATGGACTTGGTAATGAGGATTAGTGCCTTACCAAAGGGTACTAGCCCATTGACATGATTTTGAACCTCAGGCCTAACAAACACAATACCACTGCTCTACCACTGAGCCATAGTGCCTCCTTCTCATCAAATTCAGGCCTGCCTGCACACGATATGCACACATTCTCCACTCCCTAGGGAGCAATCAGCCAAACTATACTACACTATGCCATTTGGAGCTTATTTTGTACACTTTGTACTCAGATATATGAGAATGTATTTAACATGACCACAAGGGGGCAGCATTTAACTGGACACACAGGTCTACAGATTGAAAATTCATTGAATTTTTTGTTTTTACCATCTTACATGCTTTTTGTTATGGTGGACATTATTTCTTCATTGTTATTACTACTTCTTCATATACTACAAACGGAATTGAGGGCAGAAAAACATTACAACCACAAAGGCAGAATATATAAATGACCAGGAATATTGTAATCTATCTGGAAGAAAGCTAACTACTTTTGATAATGGATAAATGAAAAGTTAGTTCTGGAAGGTTTTAAATGAGTTTAAAAAAAAATGTTTTGATATCTCAATCTGATAAACTGACTTTTGAGCTTTGAACCAGAGCCTTTATTTGTATAAAAGGGCAGTTCAAGGGAATTTTTCATATGACATTGCTACTGCAATCTTCTCCATAGTTCATACAGGGATAACATTTTAAGACACTTAAACATATTTGTTTTCAACTTTTTAGAAGAATACAAACTTTTCTTCCAAACATTTTTTTAAAGGGATAGTTGAGTTCTGTTTTCAGACTGCAAATGCCTTCAAAGTGCTTGGTTATAGCTCTTATTCTTATCTATGACATTTCTAGTGCCCTTTCAGAACCTAAAAATTGCTATGAACAGGTAATTTTAGCCAATACGATAATACCAATTCAGCTCCACTTTAAAAAAAACACGGTGACCGTTAATTAATTACTTAATTAAAAATAACAATACATGGGCCGGCTGGTTGTGCGTAATATAAGCAACACGAAAATGCAAACAAAAAAGCTAACATCGGTATTGGCTAAAATACGACGTAAAAGCCTTTATTTCGTTTTTTTTCAACGTTTTTTTCAAATTCGTCAAAATATCTAATATTTGTGGTGGTACAAAATCGTTATATTTATGGATATTTCAGCCGTCTGAACCAATTTTGATCAAACAAAGATGATTTTGTTATTGAAATATTATGTTCTTTCAAATTTGACACTCAGTTTTTCATTATCTCACAAAAAAATTATTTTGTGTAGCGCCCTCTGCAACAGAACTCAACTGTCCCTTTAATGAGCATGTGAGCAATATATTTTTAGAATGCGAAATCGTGACCAACATGTACACAAGAATTTGTGTGGTTTATTTTCTTTTAAGAGCCTTTCTTGAATGCATATTTTCATTTTCCCTATGAAATTAAAACTCAAGAGTGAAACACTAAGACCCCGTTCTCACTCACTTCGTTGGAGCGCTCTGGAGCGCTCTAACTAAGACCCGCTCCTCAGGAGCGGTTCTTAGGTGAGTGAGAACGCTCAAAGTGGTCCAGGAAGCGGACTTCTGGACCGCTCCAGAAGTCCACCTTCCGAGGTGGTCTTGAGGAGCGGGTCTTATTAAGAGCGCTCCAGAGCGCTCTAACGTGCAATGTGAACGGAAAGCGTACTTTGAGCGGAAGTGAGCTAGTGACGTTGCGTGCGAAACATGTAGTACGGTACATACGGTTTGGATTCCGCGCGCGAAAAAATTGACCCGCCTACCTGAGCTGCCATAGCAACAAGACCACTTTGACTCGTGGAGCGGTTTGAGCCATAAAAACTGCTCGGAGTGTGAACGCTCGCAAACCGTTCCTCAAGACCCGTTCCTCTGGAGCGGTCTGGAACGGTCTAACTTGGAGCGCTCTCAAAGTGAGTGAGAACGGGGTCTTAGTTGGCCTTGTACATCATAACCTATAGTTGAGTACTGACCAGTGACCACAACATAATGATTGTGCCAATTAAAAACTCCCATCTTTCAAAACCTGTTACTTAATTAAAGGGAAAGTCTGCACTGATTAAAAAAATAGATGGCATTTTAAAGCAGAAAAACCTGATAAAAGAAGTTGTCAATTGCTTATGAAAATCAGATTGATTAAGGGTTAAGAAAGTTTTTAAAGCCTTGAAATTTTGATTGATCAAACACTCATTCGCAAATCTTTTCAGTGGCTCTTATTACAAAAACAGAAGAAGTACTGCTTGCTCGGGTTATCATAGAGTTGTTATTTTGTGTTTGCTAAACAATCGTACATAACCTTTTTTATCCTACATTAAATTGTCCTAGAAATTTCACTGATCTTTTCTCTTGTTTTTTCCCATTTTTTAAGTCAACTTAGTGCCAGATGGAGTTTCCCTTTAATTGAATTGAGGTTTTGAAGAGTGAAGACTTAGTTTTCCTCAAACCCTTATTAAACTGTTAATCTGAATTTTAAAATTTCAAAATTGAATTTCCCTTTAAAATCTAATCTTAAGCAAGTGTCTTTCTCTCTCTCTGAAAATGTCGAAAGTATCCACAGATACTTCAAATTTTGTTTTTAGAATATCATGTAGCAGTTCGAATCCTAGTTGAAAGAGGATAGATACAAGGATGCTATGGGATTGACCTTGATACTTAATTGCTTTGGACAACGTGATCATGTGCTGTAACTTGAGGTCAATCTACTTTCTAGTCTAAACAAAACAAACAAACAAAATAATTAAAGATGAAATAATTACTCTTACAAGGCAAATCCAACCTTGAAGGCAAATTTCTACTAGAGCAGAATCCCTGAGAAGCGGATATATGATTTTGTTTCTCTCTCAGAATTATGCAATCCACCTTTTAATTTATTTTTTTTTAAATATGAAAGAAAAGACATAAAGTACAGTTACCTGTAAAATTTAAAGGAAACAAAAACTCTAATGCATGACAACATACATGTAGTCTCCACTAATAACAAAACCCTCAAGCTCTCTTTAAAGGGATCCGGTAACTTTGTCTCAGATTCTGAAACAAAATCCGGGATTTAGCTCATGCTGCAATGATAATTATAAACCTTTAGGTCAGTCAGGAACTCCATGACTTTTACAAGCCGATCGCCTGTCTGATTATCAAGATATTTATGATTGAAATTACAAATTTTGAAAACCGTTCGCTGAACGGTTTTCATAACACTACAGTCTATTGGGGAAAACGAGTATGGTAAAACCGGTCACTCAAAGATTTTTACTTTTTTGAGGCACTTCTTGATCATTTTAAAGCGCGATTTTTTTAGGGCTTCAATATTACACCATATCACAGACACTGATAACACATAGGGCCGTGTATCTCAGATTTGACATTGTTAAACGATCCCTTTAAGGAAAATGAAGGATACTAACGATAATAATATCTAGGTCTGGTTATGAAGAGAATTTTGAAATAAAATTTGTTGAATGTGTCCCCCATATTGCTCCACTTTCAATTAACAACTGATGATTTTTGTTTTTCTGTAGCTCCAGAATAAAAGGTGGACTAGCTGAAACAAATATCCTGAATAAGGATGGATTTTTTTTTTCTCTCATCTTTTAAATATTCTACTTAAAGAGAAAAGAAAGAAAGAAAAGAAAAAAGAATCACAGTAGCTTAGAATTGTCAGTATCTTGCTTGTTATCAAATAAAATCTAAAAATCGTTCAAAGGTATTAGAAAGGATCGGGGGGGGGGGGGGCTTATCAATTAATGATATGCTTGATGGCAGCGACTCCTCATGTTGTAGCTTCAAAAAGTACTTTGACGCGACAAGATCAAAACAAAGTAGCATCTGAAACTGTTTTCAACATTTCTGTACGTGACACACAGATTTGGGTTTAAGTGGTATTTTTTAGTTTTGAAACGATAGAAAAGCGACATTGGTTGGCCGCGTGACAGCTACTACAGCAACTAGAAGAGGCAACTTCCTACTGGCCTTGTACAGCATAACCTTACGAGTCTTGAGATATATTATAAATATCTCTGTAATAGTAGACGGCCTTGAGGTTCAATAGAAGGAAGGAATCAAGTCTGAATTTCCTGAACTGTACAAATTATGATATCCAATATAAACAATAACTTCTAATGAATTCTGTAGTGCTGGACGCTTGTATCCGCCATCTTTAATAACAATAATAATAATAATAGTTGGTTCTTGTATAGCGCTCATGTCTGTCAAACTTGACACTCCTGGTGCTCCACAACTATCTATTACTCCGGCTTTAGCATGGCTGCCATTATGGCAATCTAGCATTTCAAGGAATTAATTCCTACCAGGTACCAACTTACCTCACCTGGGTCAAGTGTGGCAAATGTAGATAAATGTCTTGCCAAAGGACATAGGTACACATGATGATTGCTCAAAAAATTGAGTTCTCATAGTCAATAACATTCTTATTATTATTGTGGTATACAAAGAAAAATGTTGCTTTGTAACTTCTACATTCTAACACATTGTCGCATCACCCGTTGAATATGTTTGTTTTTTGGTAACTCATGAATGAAAGGTGGACTGGTTGAATTAATGCCTTTGTTGAATACTTTTAGATGTGAGCTTTAAAATGTCATATTCTCAAGAAACAATTTTTTTTGGGGGGGGGAGGGGGAATCTATTTTTCCACAAACTTAAACAAATTTCAAAACTTGGTAAGGGTATGAATAATTTAGTTGTTAGCTGTACATACCCATAACTGTGTTGAAAGGGCCAAAGCATACACTCCACACATTCACTTTGGCCATTAAATCTTGTGCGGTACAACTCTATAGTGGGGAGATCCATGACAATGGGAAATTTTCTTACAACGACAGAAAGTAAATTAGAGCAATTGCTTGCCAAAAATGATTAGACCTAAGTCTATTGTATTGTGATAATAATAAATAATATTGGGTTCTTGTATAGCGCTCATATCTGTCATACTTGACACTCCTGGCCTCTGCAATTATTACCCGGGCTTTAGCACGGCTGTCATTACACCCCTCTAGCATTTCAAGGAATCAAATCCTGCCAGGTTCCCATTTACATAACCTGGGTCAAGTGTGGCAAATGTACATGATGATGATGTTAGTAAAATATTATTGTTTTCCCTTTGTGGAAACATTCATTAATTTGGTCTTTCCAGCAACTACTTGGAGGTGATTTACAAATCAAATGCTGAGAAACAGAAAAATTCTGCTACAGGTATCTGTTGATGAGCAGTATCAACGCAGACCTGCCAACCTCTGGAGTTCAAAAACTGTATTCTTTAGTCCCAAAAGTTGTATTTTACTGACAAAAATTGTATTCTTGAAAATAAACACGGATTGTTACGCGGGTCAATTCCTCTTACAGTTTCTACCTACAGGAAGAATTTTTTTTATTGATCATTGGTTGAATATGCATGATTTCATCATGACTGTTGTGTTTGATGAACCAATGAACATCCCCAAATTGCCGATGTGAGATGCTTGAAGGATACTTTACAGGACAGAATGGACATTTTGCCATTGAAAATGGTGGACGCACACAAAAAATATTAATTAAAAAAAAAAAAAAAAAAAAAAAAAAAAAAAAATTAAATCATATTTTATTAAGGAAAATCATACTGTCGTATTTGCTTCTAAAAATCGTACTAAATACGACTAAATCGTACTGGTTGGCAGGTCTGATCAACGTGGGCGCATTCACAAAGCATAACTAACAAGCAGCATACCATCAACACTTAGGTCACCAAAAAACTCACTTGTGCCGGCGATGAATCCATCTTGATATCCCAGCATGCATTTCACAGGGGATGCCGATTGGTGGATCACAGACTGAGGTTCACTGTATAGAGACAGAGAATAATAATTCCTTTATTTTTTTAAAGATAAATGTAGGTTCTGGTGTTGAATTTCAAGAAAAATTGCCTGAAAGTCATCAGACTATAATACGTCTTGATTGTATACCTGCCAACCTATTAAACTGGAAATTAGGAATTTCTCGGGACAAAATTGGGACTATAGAGTCCTTTGTATGCATTTTACAGAGATGATTATTTGAAAAATATATAAACCTAAGGTTGAGATCATTTATCTTGAAGGCTGAAAGAATAGGAATCATTCCCCCTAAATAAAACTGGTTGGCTGCTATGTTATATTGGCAATGAATGAATTAATAAACAGGCATATTTTTTTCATTTTCACTGATGTATATTTACAGATATATGGCTACTCTCCCCCCCCCCCCCCCACCCACTAAAACCTGACCTGTAAGTCACAAACAGATGACACAAGATATGAGGAAAATCAATATTTATTTAAAGACATCAATACACAAATATAACTTACAGCTAGTTAGAGAAAGAGAGAGAGAAAGGGGCATAAAGTTGTATGATTAGACCATAATAAGAGATGGGAAACAAGAGAACACAAAAAACCGAAAGGAGTGTACCACACACGTCATGGTAAGTTGGCCTCGTGCATCTTCTTGTTATGGCAACAAGCTTTCAGCAAAAAAAAAAACAGCGACATGGACTCATCCTACCGCAATAATCACAAAATATAGGGACAATGCTTTCTCTTTCCTGGATACTGTATAAAACAGAAATTCTGCGCAATCAAACTCTTTAGGACAGCCATATTGTACGCAGCAAGGATCCCATGTAAATCACACAAAATGGAGTGTTAAGACTCAAAAGTTTTGTGGCATAAAACTTTCGCAAAGTTCGACTACTTGCAAAATTCAAATGAGTTTCTGGTTTCAATGATATCTCAAACTCACCTGGTGTTCCTGATGTCGACGAGATAGATGTTTCCATCCTCTGCTCCTCCAGCCATGATTTGTGATGAGAGGAACGTGCAACAGTTGAACGGAGAAGAGCCAGACATACTGAATACCTGTTAGATGCGAGATGAAGTTTGAATGCAATCATTACAATCAAAATGAGCTCTGTTAATGAAGAATCCATCAAAGCAAACATATCAATGAAAACGGAAAAATAGTTTAATAGAAGATCTTGATTTTGCATGAATTTGGGGAATTTTTTGGAAAATCTTCCAGCTATGATTTGTGATGAGAGGAACGTGCAATAGTTGAAGGGAGAAGAGCCAGATATACCGAATACCTGTTAGATGCGAGATGAAGTTTGAATGCAGTAAAAAGTAAAGATCATTATCATCATTAATATTATTATTATTATTATTATTACTATAAATATCATTACAGACAAAATGAGCTCTGTTAATGAATAATTCATCAAAACAATCTTACCAATGAAAACAGAATAATAGTCTTGAAGATGTATGAATTTTTGAAAAATAAATACAGATTTGGATTAGGCAATGAGTATTCAAAATGGTTCCCTCAGCCAAGCTACCTAATGATATGGGTACTGTTTTCTCCAGCTATATTACATTAGGTTACAAGCATCCAAACACAGATGCACACATGATGATGACAATCAAAATGCATCCCATATTTGAAAGCTAAAGAAAATTTGGATCTTTCTCTTAGAGGTCAATAATTATATGCGATCTACGATATATTTTGAGTAGTGCCCCAAGGGAGAAAGCGCTTAGGAGATAAACAGAAATTAATTATATTTTTGTACAAGACAAACAGGAGAGTTATCCGTGGCTACATCATAATCCACTTATCAAGCTGCAAATTTGAGATTTGCATAGACTTAGTGATTTCATATTTCAAACATTCCTAACTTTTTTTTAATTATTGGTATGATTTATTTCAAACTTTCACCATTCTGTTTATGTCATTTTTCTGCTTTCATAAAATGAACTTATTATGAAGGGTAGATTGCCCTTTCAAACATATGCATGACCAATGCAGATGGAACTATCATGCTGGTAAAATGCAGTATGAATAGATGGAGTACTTTGACATGAGTTCTAAAAGCTTTCATGATGACGTTTGACCTCTGACCTGACCTTTTGTCTACTTTGTAACCCATAGCCTTCCAGACTGCCTCCTTCTCTGGCTAACAGTAACAGCTTACCGTCCGTGCCTACTTCTCGGTCAGCTAAAAAAGATCAAAACCAAAGTACAACGACTATTAATAAATCAAATGCCAATTTGAGATTCGCAGAGGAATAGTGATCTTACATTTCAAACACTCATAACTTTCCTATTATTGGTCCAATTTATTTCAAACTTTCACCATCTGTTTATGCTGTACTTTCTACTTTATTTAATTTGATTTGATTTGATTTGATTTATTTATTTCTGTTTAATTTTCTTTTTCTTTTGCATTTTTACAAATATATAACAAACAAACGTTGCAAATTTACACATGACAAAAGAATATATGTAGAATAAAGTAAGGCTGGCTGTAACTAATCGAAAACATCAAACAGGAGGGTTGACAAAGTAAGCAAAGCTTGATAGTATGACTACCCTCAAAGGATACATAATAATACAAATATGGAGGGAAAAAATATTGGTAAAAGGGGAAAAAGACAGAAAAAAAAAAGAAGAAAAAAGAAGAAAGAGGGGATGCACATCAAGATTCACAGATGTACGTGGTAGTTGGATTTCATAAAGATAAAAAAGAAGATGCAAATTTGAATATTGAGTGGCAAACTTGCGATATAATAGAATGAGAAGACTCGCGAGGTTTGGACAATATGAATGTGAATGTGAGATCAGCGAGGGGCCTATCTTGACAAGACCGCCTTGGTCTTTTACGGTACCCTTGATTCCATGTATAATGATTTGCATCTGTGCTGTATTTCTGATTTGCATGTGTATATGCTTTTATTGGAATCAAATAAATTAAAATGAATGAATGACAAAAGTCATACATTTACAAAAGTCAGAAAAAAACTTTCTTATTCTAAATCTGATTTTGCTCAATGGAAGACCGATCTATTTCTCTAATGTTTCTTTTTTTAATAAAAAAACAACTAAATATCAGGTTGGACTTCTCCCTTTCAATTACTGTAGCATTTTATGCTTGGTAATAACACTATGAGTGTCAAAACACAAGCAAGGGCCCTGTTACAACACACTGTAAAAGCTGTGTGTAGAAGTCTACTACTCACATGAGGGGCTACCCGAAGTGCCAAGATCTACACCGTCGCAAACCGGGCCCACGGCGCAGCCATTGATTGCATCTGACCCTTGACCTATGACCTCGAGGCACTGTCCTTGACCGCAGTCCCATAACCTTGCTGACCCATCCAATGAACAAGAGATGACATTCCTTCCTTTGTCTACCACAGCAGTGTCTTGGATTCCTGGTGAGGATGCAGTTCATAACAACATTTTGAGTCAGATTTAGGCTTTGAAGAAATAAAAAATGACATTGCATAGTTTATAGTTTGTCTAAAAAAAAGAAAAGAAGACGTTTACCCAGTTTTGGTAGCTTTTAGGAAAAGAAAAAAAAACAGACTTGAAAGACAACATGGTGGTAAAATAAGATGATTTTGCAGGTCATAACATAATCACTTCTATGAAAGAAATATTTTGTACTGGTCCTTGGTAGCATTTGCTCAAACATCTGTCAGTAAAAGAAAAAGGTTGTTATGCCAAATTGAACATTAAAAGTTGATTTGTGATGGCTGTTACAAAATCTTTTTCATGTCAATGAAATTAAATTATTTATTGGTCCAATGTATGTTCAACATGGATTTTTGTTTCACTTACATGTGAAAAAAAAGAAAAAGAAGCTCAGAATATCAAAGAGACAATTCAATTATTTTTTGTCCAATGTATGGTCAACATAGATACATGTTTCACTTAAGCCTCAGTCACAAATGCCATTACGAACTGCTACAAACGATTTACAGACAATGGAAAAGCAGGGAGATTCGTACAAAATTATCAATCGTACGAACCTTTGTGACCTTAGCATTACATGTCAAAAAAAAAAGAAGCTCAGAATATCAAAGAGACATTCGGTCCCATTTTTTCAATCCAGGCTCACATGTTTTTTTTACAAGTAATCATTTTGGTTAGATCCTCATCTTATTAAAAGAACGCCATCACTGAAAGAAAAAAAAAAGAATGCTGCCAATTCAGTGCAAACATTGCATTGTGGAGGTCTTTACAACACACTTGCTGCATTAAAGATAAAATTGATATACCTTGTTGTTCTTGTTTGTTGGTAACATTTGTTCATAAATGTCATAACTTAATGTTGTTGGTTGTTGGTAACATTTGTTACCAGAATGTCATCACTGAAAGAAAAAAATCTTGTGTTGCCAATTGGAAATGAAGGAGCTACCCACCTCGTTTGTGACCAGTGAGCGTTACTGGACAGCTCCCGTCTTCTACTGACCATACCTTCAGCTGAGTGTCCAGTCCTCCACTCAAGACGACCATCCCAGACGGGAAGAACTGACATGTCTCTGCTTCACCCGCATGGCCCTCTAGCTCCCTCTGTGTTCAAATACAAAAATGTTGCAACGTTTTCATAACTGCGGTAATAATAAATAATTCAAGACCTGCAAACTTTCACAAATTGTTAACAATGGCCATTTCTACGGTTGTGAAATTCAGTGTTGGAATTCAATAATTTTACAACTTTAGACTTTCCTGAATCTGGCCCACTAAGACATATCACAAAAGAAGATTCTTGTATGCAAATGTACCGTATTTGCCGGCGTAAAGGCAGTATATCTACGAACGGTACAATAACTATACATTTCCACACATCTTACCGACAATTTTATCTTGCATTGTTGACATGAAGATGAAAATAAACTTCCAAAAACAACATCTGCCGATAGATTTTGATCTAAGTTCGTGCCAATGCATTGCAAAAGTAAAAGAAGGGCCCGTTTAACGGAGCTACCGCGAAGCATCCGGCACGCGAAGTCGCCATTTTCAATCCATTTCAATGACTACATCACAGAAAACTGCAGTGTATGTTATCAGTGCAGGATGGCCGAGCGGTTTAAGGCGGTGATTTTAGTCACATCAACATTTGTACGCAAGAGATTGAATCCCGACTTTGACAAAAGATTTTTTTTTGTTTTGTTTTGTTCTTCTTCTTTTTTTTTAAATGTCAAAATCGGGGGTGGGGCCTATACGGCGCTGCGGCCTTATCGCCGGCAAATACGGTATCTCATTTTACAGTTTAATTGAAAATTTAATCTACCGGTACTTCATTCTTATTTTCGCAACTCTGATGTTATAGTAAACAAATATACCATGCACTAAATATAAGAGGCTCTAGTTGAAATTATGGATCGAGGTGGCAGGAATAGTGGTTTTTCTGTCGCCGATGAATCCATGTTTTCACTAGTGGCTTGATTATAGTATACAAATATACAATGACACTCGAGGATCTAGCTGAAACTATTCGCATCGAAGGAACATCAACTAGTACTATTCTCCTGAGGGCCATCGGCCCGAGGGAGAAAAGTACTAATGATGTTCCTGAGTGCGAATAGTTTTAGCTTGTTCCGAGAATGAGTCATTTTATATTTGTTTTATATCCCTTCCATCTGTATTATTCCTTGTACACTTCTGTAATAACATGAACCTTATACTCACATTCACATCTACATTCAGATCGAAAAGAAATAAAGAAAATTGCACGGCTCAAATGAAACATTGAAGGATGTAAAAATGTTTAGCTGGCGCTAGTGTAATGAATATCGCACAGCGTTAATTGCATATTAATGGCTTGAGCGCCGTGACACCACAGGGGTTGACCGCGCAGAGGCATTTGAAATCAGGTACGCGCTCGCTGGGAAAACGCATAGTTCAAGAATATGCGTTTTTTTATTGTGACGTCACGCATAGTACCTTTTTTTTCCCTAAAAAAAGGTACTATGCGTGACGTCATCAATAAAAGGGTACTATTTCGATGTAGGCGGCAGGAAACGTCTTTTATAGTAAAACTATTCATTTTCTTGTTGTGTACACTCCTTATGCAACAATCTTACGATAAGGGATATAATGCATGATATATTTGTTTTTATATTTTTCAAACCAACCTTCAAACTAGATGGAATTTTGACTGCATTTTGACTGCGCGCAGTCAAAAATGATGCCTCCGCCATAGAGCAATTTTACAAACCAAAACGGAAGCAATTTTTAAAATTCAAGTTTGATTGTAATCCATCTGTCGCTTTTAATGATAATGCATTCACAAGCTATTTATAGTCATACATAATGAGCCCCATGACCTTTGACCTGATGACCCTAAAATTTAATCATTTAATTGGCTCTGCAAGATACATATATACATGTCTTGAGTTTGATAGTAATCTGTCTATTGGTTCTCATGATAATGCGATCACAAGCTATTTGTGCATACATAATGAGCCCTGTGACCTTTGACCTCGTGACGCCAAAATTTAATCAGTTAATTGGCTCTGCAAGATACATACATGACCCAACTTTGGCAGGAATCCATTGATCAGTTCTTGAGATAACGCGATCACGAGCTATTTTTGTATACATAATGAGCCCTGTGACCTTTGACCTTCAACCTCGTGACCCCAAAATCTAATCAGTTCATTGGCTCTGTTAGATACATACATGACCAAAGTTTGGCAGGAATCCATCTACCGGTTCTTGAGATAATGCGATCACGAGCTATTTTTGTATACATAATGAGCCCTGTGACCTTTGACCCTCGACCTTGTGACCCCAAAATCTAATCAGTTCATTGGCTCTGTTAGATACATACATGACCCAAGTTTGGCAGGAATCCATTTATTGGTTCTTGAGATAACGCGATCACAAGCTCTTTTGGATACATAATGAGCCCTGTGACCTTTGACCTTCGACCTCATGACCCCAAAATCTATTCAGTTCATTGGCTCTGTTAGATACATACATGATCCAAGTTTGGAGGGAATCCATCAGTTGGTTCTTGAGATAACGCGATCACGAGAACGGGACGTACGGACATACGGACGGACGGACGGACGGACGGACGGACGGACAACCAGAAAACATAATGCCTCCGGCTACTTTGTAGCGGAGGCATAAAAATAATAATGATAATAATAATTACTGTCACTGAAGTGGTGAAGAGTGCAGTAAGAGCAGCGCAGACGCGCGACCGATAGCACATTGATCTTGATCGATCGTATATATATGACATCATCCATGGTACAGTGCTATCAGGGATATGTGAGTTTAAATGGATGTACCGTCTCGAAAGAATTTCCCGAGGGAAAGATATTGAAGATTAACTTGGCTTAACAACAAGTAATGTAACCCTCTTCAGCCATCAAATCCATCAACAGCCGCCCTTATCAGACCACAGATGCCCTCTGGCGATCCAAATGTTACGAAGTGTTACCCAACGCGGTCTGCTTCCCTAAGCTCTCCAAACACTTGGTCGTAAAAAAAAGGCTTTGAAGCCATGCGAGTCACCGAGAAAATGACGTCATATTCATTGACGATGTATATAGCTATAACATATAAAATCACAGAATCGACAACGTATGGCACAATGCAGCCTTCATTGGTTATCAAATGCTTTCGCTGTGCTCGGATAACTCTACTGAAGACGTAGTCATCTGAACCAGCGAAATCGACCAAGGAAATCGTGAGTTAGAGTGAATGCAAGTTTCTCATCATCATCACGTTCTCTTCTAATTATTTTCATTTTCCGAAAGTTTCCGAAATTTTTACATAGCTAGGAAGGTAGTCCATACGTTTATCTCTTAAAATAACTAAATGAAATTGTGTTATATATTTGCGCATTTGGCTTAATGAGGGTTAGAAGTTGTCAAATCATCACCACTTTTCACCCCGAGTACGGGCCGGCGATGCGAAAGCCGCCGTACTCGCTGGGCTGTACATGCTGGATGTTGTTGGAGGAAACACACATAGCTGCATTACTACCCTGGCCGTGTATTAAAAGTTGTGCTATTGATTCTCAACATTTCAAACACCACTGTACAAAACTCAACTGATTTCATTCAAAGGCAGTACTTTAGTGACGATTGATGACACCTAAAGAGCATTAAAATACAATTTGTTCAACTTTCCGATGTTAGAAAGAATAATTTGAAATTAAAATTGTGAGTCTACTGTCAAACTTGCCGATCAACCGCATCGGAATGATTATGTGCATTTGTATGTTGTGAGTGTATTGACTATTCATGTATTCAAATGCTGCCTATTTACATTTGGAGTGGCCTACGCATTCACGATGAAACCATTTAACCGTACATTCTGGTTCGCTGCAACGAATAATATTTTCCGTTGATGGAATTTCACACGTGCATAACTTGTATTGGTCTCCAACTTCCCATACACCAGGCTCAAGAATCAAATCTTCCTCAAAAGCAGTCAGAAAGTCTAAATCGTCGCCTACCAAATACTCTTCCCTACTGTATACGCCGCCATTTTTGTCGATAGCAGCCTATGTGTATTTCCAACAATGCATTTCGCGAGCCCTATGTCACTCAGTTTCGGGAGTGAGATTTACGAGCTGTGCGGTCCGGGTGGGGGATTAAGGGGATTATGATAGGGGGAAAAAAGACTCTCGGTGCATCGGACTGCTTCAAAGGGCCCTCTTAGATGCGGCATCCATTTACTTACAAGCCCTGGTGCTATGGTATAGTGCACTATACCAAGGATGACGTCACGGTTACACCATAGCAATGTTATGTTTGGTCACGTGATGCCATGATGACCAATCACTGAACAGGATTTCATTGATCAAAAATATAATACTATCTTACAGGCAAACAATATACATGTACCAAAATATATCACCATTTCTGTCTCTGAAAATACAGGTCATTAGGCTTTTAAGAGTTGCCAATTTCAGTTGATCAATATCAAAAGCATGATATCAGAAAATTCAGAATGAAATGCTCTTACAACTCACCCTAACAATTCCTGTTGCTGTTTCCCATATCCTGAGACGACCATCAGAGCTGGCAGACACTCCTAGTGCCCCTCCGGCAGATATATCCAAACTGTTAATCTATCAATTTAAAACAAACCCAATGAAAATGTTGGAGATTTGCTTACTTGCTAGGTGCTTTGTCTGTTCAAGACATTAGGGACTTTTCGATTTGCAGGTTGACATAGTGGACTGCTATGTGTGATGTCCTTACATCGACATAATGGACTGCTACGTGTAATGTCCTTTAAGGACGTCACACGTAGCAGTCCACTAATCGATGTGCAAATCAAAAAGTCCCTATTGATGATCATGACCCCCATCAACTACTTACTCTGGTTATTTGTAACATGTTGGCACTATCATATTTTGACAATTTGTTAATTGCGTTATTTTAATACCTGACTGCTAAGAACGTGTGTGTACATGTATGTTTGCAAGTAAGCAACCAGGGGATCACCAGTTTTAATTCCTCTCTGAGGGAACTTGGTAATGAGGATTAATGCCTTACCATAGGACACTAGCAAATCAACTGGCTTTTGAACCTGGGTGTTCCAATCACAAGACCACTGCTCAACCACTGAGCCATTTCATCACCTCACTGAGCAAGCTCAACTCTCTTTATAACTATTGTTACCTTAAAGGCTTAAATTGTATATCTATGTACACAAACATCATTAATATTGTGATGAATTACCTCAAAAATATTCAGTTTGGGTTTACTGTATAATATTTACCATATCAATTACAATATAAAAACATAAAATAAAATACGAATTCAAATCAAACGATGAATATAAATTAAAAAAAGTGATAAAAAAGAATGCAGGAGTACCCAGCAAACTCTCTTCTAAGGTAATATTTTAACGTTTTTTCTATATTAAATTATTATGAAATTAAAAAGATCAAGTGCTTCCATCAAAACTATACCGGTCCAGTAGTGCCCCCAATTTTTAGAATCTCAGTAAATCCTCTGTACTTTATAGTTATACTCACAGCCTTACTATGAACAGTTTCTAGAGCAGTGCTGGGTGCTACAAACTGAGCTGATACATTCTTCTCCGGACAGGTCACAGTGATTTTCCTCTGTTAAGGAGTTTAAAAAAGGAGGAAGAAGAAAGGAATAAATCATTTATTACTATCTTAAAATATTACCATCAAAATATGATTTCTATTTCCCAAAACAGCTAGCAAAGAAGAAAATATTAGATTACAAAAAACAAAAACAAATTAATAAATTACAAATAAACACTTGAATATATGAACAGGGAGAATGGACCCAAATTTTATGATTTGATAATTTATTTATTTATTCTTGTCCATAAATGTGGAAATATATGCTTTCAACCAGCAATAACAGGAAATACAAGAAATCAAGACTGATGAGAGAAGGTAGTTGTCCTAGCATCGGACAATGTAAATGTGTGTATGGGGGGGGGGGGGGGGGGGGTAAGTGCTCTCCTTGGGTAAAACATGGTGTCAGCTGGGTTGGTCAACTCGTTTAAGAATAGACTTGTCACTGGTCAAAGAATCCAAGCCTTCTGTAGGAGCCGGTCTAGGTGTTGTCTGTTGTCTCATGTTAGCAACCAATCTCCTCCCTCCACAAATAGCAGTAACGATGGAAGAATCCTGGATCGACGAACAGGCTTAAACCTACAACATTGTGTATTAAAGTAAAGTAAGTAAGTAATAGTCTTGATACAAATCAAAGCGTTACCTTACCTTAGTTACATCGGTCACAGTGAACCCCTCTGATACAGTGACCTCTGGAGTCCCAAGGTGATTGACCCCATGTGACCTCAATTCACCTTCTATTGCCTTCTGCCCTGCACATGGAAACATGGAAACAAAGAAACAAACATAACAAACAAATAAACAAACAAACCAACGATAATTCTAAAAATGTATTTTTTTCCTTAAACCTTAGAAGTTAAGAGTCTTTTATAGACTCGACTCAGCCTGAGATATTTTCAATGATTTCACTTTTGGTTTTAATAATAGACTCTAGGCTCTAGGTCTACTATAATGTTTAATAGATCGAGATCTAGATCTAGTAATAGGTCTAGACTCTACTGATTGTGAGTTTCTTTAATCCATAATTATTTATTTTTTTGTTCAATTAAGGAAACCTTTGGAAAATCCTGAGGAATCTGTACAGAGGACTAGAAAGCATGGTCTTATGGAAGGGGAGTCTCAGCCACCCCTTTCCTGTCTCCCAAGGGGTACGACAAGGTGGGGTTCTCTCTCCATGCTTATACCTGGTGTACATTGACGGACTCATCAAAGCTTTGAGGTCTGCAGGCACAGGATGCCACCTGCGCAGAGAATTCACTGGTGTCTTAGTACTGGCTGATGATGTAGCCCTTGTCAGCACAAATCCCAAGGACCTGCAAAGTATGCTGGACACAACACACAAGTACTCTAAGAAGTGGAGATACACGATCAACCCCCTGAAGAGCGCCATTATCTCTAGCACACATACTGCAGTCTCATGGCATTTTGGCTCAGACATCATTCAGCAAGTAGACACCCATCCACACTTAGGCATCACTCGTACCTTTTCACCATGCGACCCCACTCCAGCAATGGCCTCACGAGGAAGGAAAACTCTCTTCGCCCTTACAGGAGTTGGTGCCCATCGCTGTGGGCTTGCTCCAAGCACAGTATCTGCACTCTGGAAGCGCTACTGTTTACCCAGAATGCTGTATGGAGTAGAAATACTACACCTGACCAAGAAGATGCTTTCTGATCTTGACAGAATCCAGTGTCATCTCTTTAAATCTCTTCTTGGTCTTCCACGCAGCACAGCCAACGAGGCGGTCTCCTTACTCGCTAATGTCCCCCCAGTGTCAGACGAGGTAGACAAGCTCTTCCTCCGGCTCCTCGGTAAAGTCCTGCTGCTGCCTCATGACAGATTTGAAAGAAGACTTCTTGTGAATGCTTTGTGCCAGATGCCATCCTGCCCTACCATCAAGAGTTTAGATGACAAGCTCACACAATACCAACTCCCTCCTCTTGATGAGCTTATCAGCTCTCCACCTCCTCCCCACACTTGGAAGCTGATGGTGAGAAATGCCGTAGAAGAGGTGAGAGCTGACCTCACAGAAGAAGCTGTAAACTCAAAGTCTACTCTACAGCTCCTATCCAACAACCTCGACCAAGCGCATAAACTTCTTCCATCAACCATTCACCCACCTAGACTGAGACAGGCAATTCCCATCAAGGCGCAGCTACTGAGTGGTGTATACCTCACCAACTCTCGTAAACACACCATTAACCCAGAAAAATCCTCCAGCTGCGCTTGTGGAGAAACTACTGAGACAATCATCCACGCGGTGGGTGAGTGCCCTCTCTACACTACTCTCAGAGACAACTTCATAGCTCACTGGCCAAGACGATGGGAGAGCCATTATTCTAAGTCGAAAACGAAGGGCGAATGCTTCACAAAGCTATCGCTACTCGGCTCCTGCTCTCACACCTCTCTTTCCGACTGGATCAACCCCTCACTCTTCCACAATCTCTCTCTCAGTTTCATACTTGACCTCCATGTTAAACGTTCCACTACATGTATGTGATGCCACCTTTAAACCTACCTATCCTTTTTATATGTGTACCACCAACACCTGCACCAACTGCAGCTGGAGGAAGCCAAGCCAAGAAGAAGAAGATGCAAAACCAAATATAGAGATCTACATATAATATATATAATATATAATATATATAATAGAGGTCTATATATATATATATATATATATATATTGAATTATACTTAATGCTAATATTTTGAATTGTAACTAGAAATTGTACTTAGTATTAATGACAATTTGTTGTCTTTGTTAATTATATGGTATTTTAACTAGTATTATTTGAATCAATTGTGAAAGAAATATGTTTTTAATTGTAAATTGTCATGCAATTCAGCGAAATGATGATATTAATAAACTGAACTGAACTGAATAATGTACACATAAAGGATGCATTTCATTTCAAGGATGTACATTCAATTTCTAACGATAACACAAGACTCAAGTCAAGAGTCATGATTATTTACACGTTACATTGTTAGGCCCTACACAAAAACCAGCATTCGGGACTGAAGATCATACCCTGGGAATATGCAAGCGTTTTTAATGATAATAACAGCACTTCACACAAAATAAAGAGACATGAATGGCGCAATAGTGACGTATAAGATTGATTCTGCACCAAAATTAAATAAATTATGCATATCTGACACAGAAACCAATGTTTAACCAAAGCCCATAGGATTTGAAGGGCTTCTGGCCGAATCGTGTCCGGACTAGGTACGGGGTAAAATAAGGTAGCACACCGCTCACCTGCTGTTCTGCAGTTCACCCACGCCACTCCATCATTTTCACTGTAAAGACAGAAAACAAAACGAATTCATTCATCATCTATATCGAATCAATGTTAACAAAAATTGTAATCTTTCAAAATTGAAAAAAGACGAGAAAATCACCTCAAATTCCGGTTCCATTCACTCATAATAGACAGTCTGCTTGAGATGGTCGCCATTCTGAACTCGATCATCTTACTGTACTTCCATTTAAATATGGCGCTCTAGAATTTGCAAGTCATATTTCTTTTCATTTTATAATTGATACCATTTCAGTATTTAGTGAAGGCCTTGTGCCTGGTGTTGAAAAAAGGGCAATTAGCAAGAGTATAAATTATGTTTTAAGTGCCCTTTCCCTTTTTCTGGGGGCGAGGTAGGCAGGGGGGGGGGGGGGGTCACGCGTGTACGACCCGGACCAGCCCGATCCCGCCCCCTCCCCATTTTATTTTTTCTTGATTATAAATTAATCTAAGTGAGGCCTGTACACACGGAATGCAAGAACTCCCAAGTCCCCCCCCCACCCCCCCCCCCCCCCTCTCCTCCCCCTCCTCCCCCCTCCTCCCCCTCCCTCCCCCTCCTCCCCCTCCTCTTCCTCCTCTCCTAGATCCTCCTCCGGCTTACTCCGATATCCTAAAACATGAAACATCATAAGGCCTACACAAAAAAAGAGATGTTGTATTGCCCTTTGCGACCGACCCCAAAATCTTGAAATCTACGGTCGGATTTTTTAAAAGTTTTTTTAACCGTTTTTTTTAGAAAAAAAAAAAGGATTAAATCATTAAAAACTGAGAAATATCAGCCCAAAGAGGGAGTAACAACAGTGGGTAAGAGGACACTAAACCTCGGATACAATTTTGTTTAAATCTGATGTGGATAAGGGTTACACATTCATTTCACAAAAGTAAAATACAAACAAACTTTAAATCATACTGTAATGAACCTATTAGGGGAGGGGGGATCCCAAAAAAATTCGCAACGACTCAGCCAGCCGCTGAATAAGCGGGGGGGGGGGGGGGGGGACCCCTTTTTTTGGCGGGGGAAGGGGGTGAAGAGGACACTTTTTTTTGGGGGGGGGGGGGTAAGGTCACTTCTTTTAGGTCAGTCATTGGTATTATTTTAATTTTTTTAATTAAAAAAAAAAATAAAATAAAACAAAGGAAAAAAAAAAATCAAAATCAAAGGGGGGGTTGCTACAAAATACACACATACAAAAAACTGAAAGGGGGTTTAACACCCCCCCCCCCTGCGTACGCGCCTGGCCCAAAAAGTGTGGGAGAAAGCGATATCTCTGTTCTATGTGCCGTTCAGTAACCCCAAATTGCATAACAATAAATTGTTAGGGGCACTTTTTTCATTTTTCTTTTGCATTAAATTTTTAGGCCTACTCTCGGCATGCTTTAAGTGATTCGAAAAAAAAGCATTTCAATTAAAAGCGATTACCCCATTCGTCGTAGTGATTCCCTTTCTGAAAAGAACAACAATAATTATAACACAATTTATTTGATGAACAAATAAATTATCTGTTATGTTAGCAGTTAGTAATGTCTTGTATTTTGAATGTATACAATTATTGTAAGAACTAGTATAATGCTAGTTTTTGTTGTTAATAAATTTCAAACTTCAAACATTATACTGCTGAAATGCTACCATCACGTGCACAACAAACATACAAGAGTAACCCCTCACCTGTCACTTTCGCGTTCCGCCACTTCTTATTTTATATTAGGCGAAAATATTGCTCAATTATTGCGTGTGGTCACTGATGGAGATGGTGGTAGAACTAGAACAACACAATGTGGCATTATCGTGAGGTCTCATGGTTTCCATAGTAATAGGGACAACATGATTTACAAGTAAACCTGATTTGTGTGAATATACCAGTTATTGAGATTGTGTATTAAGATCTCTTTCAATTGTGTTGACCAATGGACATTTATATTGATGGGAGTTTGTGTCGACATCTCTTTTAATGAGTATTCTAGTGAAAATCCTAGGTGAACGATTGACAGCACGCGCATGATAACGAGTGGTGTTTGCTCTTTACCAATCAACTTTATGCAGGTTTTCATCACTTCAATAAATCCTCAAATCATCATCCGTTGCTGACGTTCAATTTTTCTTTGATCGCATGTCCCCATCATCATTCAGCATGAACACGGATATTGCTATCAACACCACGACGTCATTGATGTCGGTCGATGTCGCGACGAATGGAGCCCAATGTGCTCCTCTGTATTGTCTGTTATCAAACACGCAACATTGGGGGTTGCTATTTTTATCATGACCACGACGCTCATCGTTATCCCTGGTCATCGGCGACTTCGTAAGCGACATCACATCTTCCCTACAATCTCGCGCTCTCTGACTTATGTGGTGCGATCGTTATTGCAATTTCAGAATGGATCAACGAACCTTCCCAAGAGGTAGGCCTAATAAACGGTTGTTTAAATATAATTATCACTGCTTTTAATTACAGTTTAGTAAACAAAAACAAAAATAAAATTATATATTATATATAAATATTCAATTCTTTGAAATTTAAAATGAATAAAACACCGAGGTAATGTAAAATGATGGAAATATATACATGAGGTTCACTGTGCAAACCTCGACACTATAAGGTATAATGTATAATAATTTATTATCCTTTTCAGAAATTTGGTTTCCACTGGTTACAGAGTAATACAATACAATATATACATGAAATATTACAGGACAGTGATAAACATACACATATGATAAACATACACAATGAATGAGGTAATAAATGAGTAAGCTACGGTATATAGGGTGGTTATAGAGATAATATCAGTTTCAATTTTGACAAATATGAAACTAAGTTATTTGATATGATTATTCCATAGTAAATATTAAAATGATAATAAATACATAAATAATATTATTATTATTACCGACATCGTTATTCTTGTTAACTTTATTGATGTCACATAGTTACTGGCTCAATCGGTAATTGATAGTTTGATGCATGTATTCATGGCAGTGGCGTACGCAGGATTTGTTCAAGAGGGGTGGGGGGGGGGGGGTTTACATTTTGAAATCGGGCCAAAAATATCGCAACGACTCAGCCAGCCGCTGAATAAGCGGGGGTGGGGGGGGGGGGGGGGGGGGGGGGGGGGGGGTAAGAGGACATACTTTTTTTTGGTCCCGAATTTGAAAATTGACCGATCGACATTCCGTTCCGTTAGGGGGGGGGGGTTAGGTCATCTTTATCAAGTCATCCATTAGGATTTATAAAAAAAAAAATCAACACTCAAGAGGGGGGGGGGGGTTCCCCGAAAACATACACATACAAAAAGCTCAAGGGGGGGGGGGGTTAATCCCCACCCCCCCCCCCCTGCGTACGCGCCTGATTCATGGCATGTGTTTGAAATTAATGACATTTATATTTATAAATTGACATGGTAGGTGCATAGTAATCAACACGTTTTGCTTTGGAATGAATAGATGAATGGAGTCGCGGATAAAGGATCTTCGGAAACGTGCACGTTGAGTTCGTGGTGCGCACAGGCGTATTCTAGATTATTGATATGCTCATTCAGTGGGTGCGAGTGGTCATGCATTATTATCATAGGCGCCGGAAGTGGGGGGGGGGGGGGCAGGGGGGGGCAGTTGCCCCCCCCCCCCCAATCGAAAAAGTGGGGGG
>JAVYIG010008151.1:0-92630 GCA_035222895.1 Strongylocentrotus droebachiensis
TTTCTGAATTCTGTTTTCTCCCTCCCAAGCGAAAGCTTTGATGTTTCATTAAAATATCAGAAAAAGAAGACGATTCGTTGTACCGTTCTTTACTCTTAATCCTTGTCTGAAGTCAGTTTCCCCCTCCCGCGCGAAGCGCGGAAACTTAGACGTTTCATTAGGTTAGTAGAGAAAGAAGACGATTCGTTGTACCGTTCTCTACTCTTAATCCTGTCTAATTCAGTTTCCCCCTCTCGCGTGAAAGCTTTGACGTTCTTTTAAATTATTAGGGAAAGAAGCACGGAAGCTTTGATGTTTTTATCAAATTATTGGAGAAAGAATACGATTCGTTGTACTGTATTTGATTCCTAATCCAATTGTCTGAATTCAGTTTCCCCCTCCCGCGAAGCGTGAAAGCTTTGACGTTTCATTAAATTAATAGAGAAAGAAGCGCGGAAGATTTGACATTCATTAAGTTATTAGAGAAAGATTAGAGAAAGGTTTCTTTTTCCGATAAATTATCACAGTTCGTAAGAAAAAAAATATTGCCGGCCGACCGACATAATACATCTCAGCACCAACTTCAAACTTCCCTATTGATATACTAGTAGTACATGATGATCGAGCAAGAATACCGACACAGCGGACCCGACACAGCAACATAATTATCTAAGCGTATCTTTCTCGCTCCCTCGACGTGGCGACTCCACCAAACACCCCCTCTCTCTTACTCCACCCCTCTTCTGTTAACTGATATCAATATAATAGCTAAGACGCTATAACTTTTTTGTTCAAATTTTGATATAATATTGACCATATCTTTTGGCAGTTTTCTAAAGAGTCATTAAAGCGAAGATAATTTATGAAATGTAGAGAAACATGCATTTTTGACGCAATTCATATTATGGGAATTTTTTTAGAGGAAAATCACATTTTTATCTCTCTTTTCCTATTCAAATTATAATCAAGTCTACCAAATGCGGTATCACTTTAAATTCTCTTCGAAATGACACCTCACACATGGTAAAATTGTGTTCATGAAATATGGCTGCAATTGTTTTACAGCAGAATATTTTCCAGGAATTCGACCTAGAATTTTCGCAGGAGGTCTTTTGAACATGTTGATACCAAACAAATGTTTATAATATCCAATGGCTCAAATCCCTCAAAGTGGACTTTTGCCCAAAATGTAACTGATCTAGCCCGCGATTATGCTCTTAATTAATAAAATGAAAGACTAAATTCATTATAATTCTCACCAATGACGGATAAAGTGCAGAGAAGTAGGAACATGTCTGTCAGGTTAATAACGGATCTATGTCTCTGCATCTATTGTTACCAAAGAGAAACAAATCAAGGGATTCAGCACTGTAAAAGTAATACCATTTCTCACTCTTACGAAAGTGATGTAGAAAGATGAAGATGAAGCCCTGAAACTATTGAATTGGCTTACAGATAAGGATGGGGATAACGAAATTAATTTGATAAGGAAGCTTTGCGAATGTTCTTAATGTTTTTAATAACCAAACATGCCACATGGGGTCAACAATGTTAGGTATATAGACATAACAAAATTGAAACTTCTAAGAAATGGGAAATGTTGATTCCCCACGTCCATTGAAAAAAGATATTCATATTTCATGTTAGTTTTGCCTTGTATTTCTTTGAAATATTTACGTATAAAATTCAGATATTAATCAATTTTGTATCCAACACAGTTAATCATCATCATCGAAATCTATGATAAAACCCCATTTGACCCTTGGTTTATCTTACCTTAATATAAGTTGTACTCTGCTCTGATCTTGTATAGATACTTTTTCAGTCGAACAACAATCTTGAAGTTTACAGCATCAACAGTTATTTTTCCAAACAAGAAAAAGATGGAAGGTACCGGTGCTAATTTGCACACCAATAATAGATGGGAAATGCTTAAGCGCAATATACATGCAGTTCATTTAATGAACGACACAATTTGGCGGCTGGTGGCAATTGATTTCTGCTCGAGATGTTATAGAGAGCCTGGTGTGTTCCTGCTGAAGGAGCTTTGCAGATAATGGCTGGCTCAATTTGTGTGGATAGATGTTGTATACCATCGGACCAATCAGAGAGCTACATAGTGTGTACCTACAATCACTTTCATATGTACATCAATTTGGCGATATATATACAGTGCATCCAGAAAAAACGAAACCGAGAATAATCAATGTTTTATCATAACTTAATCACAATTATAATTAATAAATGGCACATATTTGTAAAGCTTGGATCCTCCTCTTTCATTGGATGCAACTCATATGATGCATATTTCACGTGTGAGTGATTAAAATCAATTTGAAGAGAAGAAACCAAAAAGTCATTTGGCGGTGGGTATCTCAATTTCAAAGAGAAAATCACATTTCTAATACGACACCTCGATCAGGAAAAATGAGCTAGGAATAACAAAGTTCTGTTTGTTTAAAGTAATGCTTGCATTTCCATAATTTGATTAAACGAATTCGATTTCACTGGCTGCCTGCCGTAGCAACAAACGGAATCGACAAACGGAGCCCTCTCGTCATCTACCCCCCCCCCCCCCCGGCCATTTTCATGCTCTCCTACCTTCACCCTAGGTCTCATTATTCATCTATATCTCATTCATTATCTTGTCTTATTTTATTTAACCTTTTTCTATTTTTTAATACTTTTTGTCTTTTTCTTCTTCTTCTTCTTCTTCTTCTTCTTCTTCTTCTTCTTCTTCTTCTTCTTCTACTACTTCTTCTTCTTCTTCTACTTCTTCTTCTTCTCCTTCTCCTCCTCTCCTCCTCCTCCTTCTTCTTCTTCTGCTTCTTCTGGAGGCCATGTTATTCTTCTTTTCCCTCTAATTTCAGTTGCATCTCTTTTCATAAAATAAAAATTTGATATTTGATATAAGTATAAGCTTAAACTTGAATCTAGCTTGATTATTGTCATGTTAATTTCTGTTTAATGATATAGAAACGTCAACTCTAGAGACCATTTTCTTTCGATTTGTTTTCCTCTTCTTTTTTATGTTTGCATTTTAGCATTACCTATTGGCCTTGAGTGGCGGATATTGTATTTGAATAATTGATTCACATCACTATGCCTGCTTGCGGTTTCTCAACACTGCATCCATCAGTTTATGGTCGCGTATACTTATCCTAATCATATATAGTAGAACTACATTCGGCTTTCGACTTTTGGGGCTTTACATCCCGGCCTAAATTAAACAAATCGAGGTGCTCATGACATGGCTCATTGAATGATGATATTATATGTCGTGCATGGTGCATTGTACTTCTGGTCGCCATGGCGTTCATTCTCTCTCATCTCGTTTCTATTCGTTACCAATTTGGTGAAATAAATGTTTAACTTTGGCAAGGTTTAGGGGTATTCTTTTTTCCCTTTTTTTTAGAGGAGATGGGGGGGGGGGGAGTAGCTATAAATAAAAAAAAGGAATCATTTTGTTTGTGAATGATACTAGTAGATTCAGTGGAAAGGATTAAAAATCCAATACTTTGACGGTTACACAATATTTAGATTTGCACTGTTAACCTAATTATGTAAGAGAATAGTAAATCCCCGGACATAATGAATATAATTAGAGTACATTGATGAGCATGAACCAAACTCTACACTTTACACTTATCGACATACCTCACTGCGTCCGTATCTTCTCTCTCTAGTCCATCTCCCTCACTCTCCCTCTCCCTTTCTCTTCCACCTTCAAATCCCTTCCTCCTCCTTCGAATTCCCTATTCATTCATTCTCTTCTATGCCTCCTTCCTTACTCTTTAACCTTCATCTATATATCATTCATTTTATTTTTGTTTAACCTTTCTCATTAATTGTTTAACCTTCTTGGTCTTCTTTCTCTTCCTTCTCCTCTTCCTCTTCTCTCATAACCTGGCTTTCTGTCTCTTTCTCCTCTTGATAGTTACCCAGGGCCGGTAAGGGTAGGAGCTAGTGTTCTTAAAGGTAAAGACCAGTTTCGGAAACGCCCCAATTTCAAAAAATGAAATGGAAGCTCTTATTACCAATCATGTATACATGATGATAACAAAATTGCCGGGAAACCGCCTACTAATTGATATATTTGTAAATTAGTTTATCTATTGGGATGTGAGAGATAAAAACGCACGTGTGCGTAGTCCCGTATACATCTTTCTGTGTACAGTGCTTGTAACTTTATGAAGACTGGGCCAATTTCTTTTCATTTTGATGATTCCAGAACCTTGCAGTACATGCTAGATGATCAACCTTTTCTGACCGATTTCACAACGTTTCTTTCACAATGCAATCGCATGACCATAACTGGTCTTTATCTTTAAAACAACATAATTTCAATGTGAGAGCCGGAGAGAGAGAGAGAGCGAGAGAGGGTGTTCAATGAATCTCCTGGAACGAAGACTAAAACTTATTTTCTCTCCTTTGCCTCTTTTCTACTTAGAATTTCATGTGACCGACACATTTCAAAAATGCTGTAAACCAACGATGATGAACATGTATATGGTAATAAATAAATACTAAGCCAACACAGGGAGGTGGGAGGACACCACCTCCTAGCTGGCCAGGGAGATGTGAGTTTAAACTCTCCCTTTTAATACCAAACACACACTCACGTACATGCAGGGACTGGCGCCCCCCGCGCACATCCCGTGTCATGGCGGGACTCTATGCTTTATAATTACTTTTACCAGGGGCGGATCTACCTTTTTGCCAAGGGGGGGGGGGGGGGGGGGTGACCCAGTGGCGGATCCAGGATTTTCCAAAAATTGCGCCGTTCTCCTGTTTTACTTTTTCACTTGGCGCGCAAAGGGGGGGGGGGGGGGTTAAATCGCCGAAACACCCCCCCCCCCCCTAGATCCGCCCTGTTTACATTTTGCATTAAGGTCCATACGTTGCATTTTAGCATTACATATAGGCCTTGAGTGCGGATATTGTTTTTGAATAATTGATCCACATCACTATGCCTGCTTGCGGTTTCTCAACACTGCATTCATCAGTTTATGAACACATATACTTATCCTAATCATAGTAGTTTTCAACAATTAAACTAATCGAGGTGCTCATGACATGGCCCATTGAATAGATAATGATGATATTATATGTCGTGCATGATGCACTTCTGGTTGCCATGGCGATCATTCTTCTCATCTCGTTTCTATTTGTTACCTGAGAAATAATTTTTCCCTACAGAAAGACATTAGAAGTTCATAGACTATATATACACTGTATACAGCCATGAATCCATGAACATACAGAACATACTGATGATTTCATCTCACTGTAAAGCCTCGGTCACAAATGCCATTATGAACTGCTACAAACGATTTTTAGACAATGGAAATTTGGGAAGACAATGGAAAAACAGGGAGATTCGTACGAAATTAACGTTCGTACGAACCTTTGTGACCGTAGCATAAGCAACAGCAAAGTAGAAATGAAAGCTATCTTGAACATTGACAGAACATTGTTTCATTTTATTAATCATTCATGTTTGTAAAATGTATTATGCTTTTTATTTTTTATTATATATAAATTAAAGCAACCAATCAATCACTCATTGGCAACAAAATGCAAATATTTGAATTCAAAAAGTCATATTTTTAAATGACATGGAGTTTGACCAATGCAGAGCATATAAAAGCCTGTCATATCACTACGAAAACACTATAACATATCCATCATCACTATCATCGACCATTTCAAATACAGGTACAGATTCTTAACAATATTGCCCCTTCGTACTTATACCGGACATCATCAATTTATATATCCCAGTTAGGAATCTATGGTCCGCCCCTATACATCTCCTCCAAACTCCAGAATCAGATATACGAGGGGAACGTGCCTTTGGCAATAGCAGCCTCATTATGGAATGTGATTCCTCTCCATGTCCGAAATACACCCTCCATCTATCTTTAAGCAGTCTCTAAAAAGACAAAGTTTTGTCACATATTATTTCCTTCTTAATTCCAATTTTTTTCAATTAAACATTGTCATATTTTCTTAACTGGTCTGATTATGTTAGCTAAAGTATTCCATTATCATATTAAATCATTTTTCTTGTCTCGATCAATAATCAATTAGGTAATTATATTTTAGAGATAGCAACATGGTATGCGCTATATAAGCCTCACATTTTTATTGATTTTATATTTTGCACTCTTAACGATGCAGGAAAATGAATCCCACGTAAAAAAGATTTATCAAAACTTTCAAAATATATTCAAATTTTACCAGAGCTCAACCTTCTCTTTATTTTGTTAGAAAATTACTATTCTGATAATGTCTCCATTACAATTTGTAGAGCACATAGATGAATCCACTAAATAGTAAGCAAATAATTACTGTTGGTGAGCTGATGGGACAAACTATCACTTCCGAGGCGATCTGGATGTAGCTATCTTTCCAAAGCGAAGCTGAGGAAAGATAGCGTATACATTCAGATCGCTGAGGAAGTGATATAGTTTGCCATCGCCTGAAACCAAAAGGTGATTATTTGCTTTATATTCCACATCAGAAACATTTCACTTCTTCTGTAGTGGGCCCGGTGATGGGTCGGTGATGACAAGTTCAGAAACAGAATGAAAAAGAAAGAAGCTCGGATATACACTTTATTAATTATAAAAGTCAGCAGAAGCTCCAGCAGCTACAAACGAGGATTAATTATTTAAGAACATTTTTAAAAAGCTGCTTCTCTCAGAGTCTAGGCGGCCCTATAGACAGTAAAACTAGGAGCACATCCTAAACAAGATAACTGAACTCCAAAATTCTGCACATGGCATTTTAATTTTAATACTCCGGCACACGACAAGGCTTAGATATCACATGATATTACCAGCCAACCAGGAGGACCCTTACGAAGACAACCAATTACAAGATGGGATATATAAAATTACCCTTAGGTCATCCGACCAATTAAGAGAGGAGTTAAATACATTTAATTAATTATAACCAATGACAAAGCATAATAGATAAGAGTGACTAGAACTAGCCACCGACAAAAATGGGAGAAGTCTATCTCTTTGCAAGAATGTCAAGTCCCCAAAGAGCAGTCTATTGTGTAACGTGTTTATTGGAAATGAACACCTGTACATCTCAATGCAGGAATTCATTTCCTACGTGCTTATCGAAATGAACATTTTGATCTAATGCAGGAATTCAAGACCAGGGGTTGTTTCCCCTTTGTCACTTCCATCATTTTAGAGCAACAAGTCAATCAATTAACAGTTAGCAATTGTTTTACGATTACAGTGCATGCAGTACTTACGTACATATATTCAACGTATACAATTAAAGTGCGTTGCACTGTGTAGATCAGGCCCCCTAAAGCTCCGCCATTTTGTACGGATCCATTAGAAGCCAAAATAAGCCCCTATAAATAATTCATGAGCCCTTATGAATTATGCATCTTGTAGGATGCTCCCCTGAGTTATCTCTAATATTTTTATATCTTTGAAGATAAGATAAAGTTGGTATTCTGAAAATTGATGCAACTTTTGTTGTATCCTTTCTCTCATCTCTTTGGCCGCGCCGGCCCTCAAACTTTTGTGCGCTTGTAATTGTGCGTATTATTAATAAAATGGTGCTTAATCCTCATTTGCATATGCGCACAAGAGATATATGACAAGACAATTGATATTCTGAAAATTGTTGTATCTTTTATCTTATCATGGCCACGTATTATAAAGAGTTATGATTGATCTAAAGTTTGAGCAATACTAACGCTCAATCAAAAGGCTTTATAATACATACCCCATGGTGTAATATTGAAGCCTTAAAAATATTGTGCTTCAAAATGATCATGAAAGTGATTAAAAAAAGTGAAAACTCATTTTCCCCAATAGACTGTAGTGTTATTAAAACCATTTGGAAAACGGTTTTTGAAATTTCGATTTCCAATCATAAATATATTGATAATCAGACAGGGGATCGGCTTATAAAAGTCATGGGATTCCTGGCTGAACTAAAGGTTTATAATTATGATTGCAGCATGAGCTAAATCCAGGTTTTTTTTAGAATCTGAGGCAAAGATACCCAATACCTTTAAATGTACTTGTGCTTACCTCTGTCTGCAGGTTTGAAAATAGAACACCTTTCTCTATTCACATGACACTATACAAGCAATGTATACCATCTATTTCATAAACACTGAGGCTTACTTGATCTTAACAATTCACATTTAAAGTTGAACATTAAATAATAAACAAAGAAGCTGTATTAAGACTGAACAGTTTTGATGTATTTTTGTTAAAACAATACCTAGTATTTGGACTAAAAACAATAATAATAATAATAATATTCAGCTTTTATATAGCGCGAATCACAATTAAGTCTCTAAGCGCTTCCAAACTTGGATATTATTACCCCGGCTTTAAACAAAATTACGGATGTTATTGTGGGCAAATGTTTGGCAGTTTCAAATTATGTACTGCTATTATCTTCTAAAGTTTTTCCTTCTACTAAACAATTCATAATCATTGTTACAACCAATTCAAGTTAAATTACATAAAAATATATGCACTTAGTGCCTTTGTTGCAAAATAATGATTAAGGATATCGTCAATGGCACGTTCCGCCATCTTTGTTCTCGATGAGCACACGCATAAAATCAGCCTGAGACGAACTGAGTGCTAGACTCTCAACTTCAGCGTTAAAACCCTGTACCGTGCCTGGTCCACTCATGTATCCTAGCAACCGAGAGGCGCGGGATGATGACAAGAAATCTGCATCTTTGAGATGGAGACTCTCGACAAGGGCATGCTGCTGACGAAGAAAGTACTTCTGATGGTAGCTGTAAAAGGAAAAAAAAGATGAAAGTAAAATGAAAACATTACTGTACAGAGTCGTTAAACATTCACTAATCAACAAAATAAACTGGAAATTAAACGAAATTTAATTATCAATCAGAATATGCTTATAAAATGCATGACTCCTCAATATTCCTCTTTACCCACAGCTGCAAATCAAAAACCTAGTCTGTGAGATGGAGAATATTTTGCTGCATGCATCTGACACAGATTAGATTATGGGTTTTCTTGTCAGGTTATAATAATGAAAATTAAAAGGTAATTCTTTCATTGAAAGACAGCTCTTTGTTCCTATGTAATTTCTGCATATGGAGGTGATTTGTTCAGATAATTTAGTTAACTTACTGCACTGGTATATTGAGCTATGTATCTATTAGTGTATTAGAACATTGACAAAAAGCCAATCATTCATATCTCACAAAATTTGAAACACTTTAGGACTTATAGCTTCAATTTCAGATCTTCATCATATATTCCGAGTACAAGCATAACATTTTCACTACATTAGAAACCACTAGCAAAGTTAATATGATGAAAAGTAGAAACAGTACAAAATGTATCTTACTCTTCTGCGGAGTAAAATTTTCCTGCCGGTAAAATCTTTGTCACAAGCTGCGACTCCTCTCCTCGTCTCTTCTGTTCAGCCTGTAATGATGCCTCTGCATGGTGGCGCTGCACATCGTCTTGATAGAAAATGGCCGACATGTACTGGGGTTTGTACAGCTCTGTCGGATCGTGGTCCTGGTAGAATACTTTTAGAAGTTCACCATAACTTGTCTTGGTTGGATTGAACTCTATTTCTACAGCCTCAGTGTGATCTCCCCTAAATAAAGAGAGAAGATAACAATTATTGTTTATTTCTAATATATTACCGTCGGCAGAAGATCACTCTTGTCCAGATGCTGAACAGGCTTTGACAAGTAGCAGAATAGAAGTATTCATTGATATCAAAGAGAAAATTGTGCATTGCTGAGTCTGGGCCATTTGGGAATACGGTAAGTTTGTGTTTGGTCTGATTCCAGTCTGGTGTCGGTCTCATCGGTGTGACTGAGGTATTACTCTGTTAAATTTCTATACTCAGAAATTATAACCATTTCAGATCAGGAATCATTCTTAGAGCTAAATTGATCACATGTTGTTCTTCAAATTGGCAACAATAATATTTTTCTGTTATTGCTACATTGTTCTCATAAAATGTAATGTCTCTGAAAACAATATACATAGGCGGGAATGTTGTCGAAAACTGAACAAATGGCAAATATTGATCAATAAAAAATGATTTTAAATATCTCAGAGTGTTGCTGATTTATGGATCTTAAAGCTTATTTCCTTTTCAAAATTCCTGACATCAAGCGCAAGTTAGTCGTGAAACAAAAATGCCCTCTCTACTCATGCATCTGGCATATTTCTTAGGGCTCTGAATAGAAATTATTGAGCAAAACCACATAATGTGGAATGATATTGACCTGAAAGGGTAAATAGAGTAAATATAGCCATTCAAGTAATTCAGCTAAACCGTAAAAGGATTTACAAGTACAAAACTTACAATATTCTGTAATTGGGGTTATCCAGCTTTCCACCGGTGTAACCTGCCTTCACCCGGACCACACCCGGCAACGCTCCAAAGGATGCCTCTACTCCCCAGAAACATCCCATCCCAAACGTCGCTTTGGTTGTAGAGACGAGAGGCTCAGAGTAAGGCACTGAAGAGGGCTCAATCTGAATAATGAAAATGAAGAGAATAATTCAATTTGTATGCTGCAGATAGAAAGGGACATTTCCGTGATCAAGCACATTGTTGCATTTATGAAATCATCTGTTCATAGCCAGAAGGAAAATTAAATCTGTGTAAAAGAAATGTAAGAGTTGACTCCCATTTTGGCTCCATTTGCAAACAGATAAAAACTCCATGTTACTCAACGTAACAGCAAAGCATTCAATACCCCTTTTCAGCCCTCTCTGCTTTTTGTCTGTTAGCCTGTGTCTCTCTTTCTCACACCCCCTCTAAAATGAGTTCTCTTTCCCCCTCTCTCTCTCTCTCTCTCTCTCTTTCTCCCCCCCCCCCCCCCCCATCCCACCTCTCTTCTTCACCTTCACCTTCTCTCTCTCCCATTCTTTCTTTCTCTCTGTGTCTGTACATCTCTTTCACTTATGACCAATGTTCAATCATAGCAATCGACAATACAAAATCCATCCATGATCATTACCTTTCTGTATCTCAGGAAACTTTCAGGATCTCCACATCCAGCACCATCTGTTGCCATGGTAACACTCCATGTTGAAATTAGCAACCCCATGATGAATACCATTGCTGTGGCCGATTTGCTGCAAACATTGTAATCCATCGTCATGGAAGTCAGCACCATACTTCCGTCATAAAGTCTTTGGAGCAGGTTCTTTGTCACACTTTGCAGCAGTTCTGTGAAGTCAGAATTATATCAACATTAAAGGAATAGTTGAGTTCTGTTTTCAGACAGCAAATGCCTTCAAAGTGCATGGTAATTGCTCTTATTCTTATCTATGACATTTCTAGTGCCCTTTTAGAACCTAAAATTCAAAATTGAAAAACCTATTCACTTTATCAAATACACCTGTAACATATGTAACTGTATGGGACACTTACAATCAAACTTTGAACTTCAGAAGGTCTAGTGAAAGACAACAAATATATTTAATAATTTTAGATAACACATGGTGCAACAATGTTACACAACGTTAATCAAGATCATCTATATATCTTTTTATTCTTTTAATTGGTCAAAATCTAGCGCTCCCGCTCAAACCATATTAATGTGACATGTTCTGACAATGTGAAGCATCTAGTTTCACGCCCATTTATAGCAACTTATCTTTCTTTGGTGCTGTGCTTGTTCACGTACTAGAAGACTTTTGTTCAGCCTGTGCCCCCCCCCCCCCCCCCCCCCCCAACTCCTTGAAACTAGTTGAAGTGGCATACCTTGTGGGCACCCAAAATGTGATGACCAGTTTTTGTTTTTTCAATTTTATTTTTTCAGAAATTTTAGTAGATATATGCTTGCTCCTTTTTTACGAGATCCTTCATCTGCCACTGTGCTGATTTGTGTAAATGGTTGAATTGAACTTCAAACTGTTAGCTGTAGCTGTTCAAATAGCTTTTTCCCTATCTGGTATTGGTTAAAAAATGTTTAAAAATTCTGGGATTTCTTCATATGTGACTGCACTGGTTTGTGTAATTTGCTTCAAATGTACTAATAATACTACTCGTCATTTGTCATGTATCATTACAGGACAAATAAACAAATATAAGTTAATTCACACATAATCTTTGTAGCTATATAGCTGTGGATTTTCCTCTGTCACTATGCATTCATCATTATCACTTTTATCAGTAATTGTCCCAGTTTCATATCATATTTTTATAACTATATATAACAAATAAAATTATTATACTTTCATTCTAACACAATTTGGAAATTGGAACTATCACCTTTGACAAACATACTGACAAGAACAAGATGTGAATCGCATTACCTATACCATATAGGCCTAGAAGTATTTGTTGACAAAACAAGCCCATTTGTACATAAACACTGTACACGCAACATATGGCTCAGTAGAATGACACACCCACTCCATTCCGCCCAGCTCCAACGCCGGGGCGCTCCCGGGATCTGGAAGTCGTCTACCAGCTACAGCTACAGGCGCGGCGTATTCTAGCTGGTCTCTATTGAAACTTCTATTGCATGTTAATGGCGCACAGAATTTCACTTCAGAAAGTTATGAAGGGAATAGGCCCTAGACAACTTTCTCAAATATGCGAGAAGCCAAACCTACCTCAGACTTTGTAACAGACAACCGAGTCGTTTGCTCCGGCCTCAAGTCATGCTCCAATGTGCTGTACACGTTGTTCAATTCGAAACAGCTAACAGGGCAGTGCAGATCTATATAATTTATGTAAACAAAACAATATTGTGCCAATTAAGGTACAAATAGAAATGCCTCGTATAATTATATCCCACATGACATGTCGTATGATTATGATGGGGCGGAAGGTAGAAGAAACATTAATATGATAGAGGGTGCAGGTGGAGGCCGGGGTGAGAATATATAGGAGCGCAAGATATAGAACTGTACAGTTTTATATACCCAGGGATATATACCTAAGCTTTGAGATTGAAAATTAATTAAGTACCCCCCGCCCCCCATATGATCCCATGATGTTCTCCCGCAGTTCGACGGATATAGGCCTAGAGAGAGAGACAGGGAGAGGGAGAGAGAGAGAGAGGAGAGAGAGAGAGAGAGAGAGAGAGAGAGAGAGAGAGAGAGAGAGAGGGGGGGGGGGTAGCATGAGTAGGATTGTGGCCGTGTTGTTTTGATTTTTTTGTTTCAAAATTTAGTTTCACTCTACTTGTTCCAGCATATGCTTACTTGTTGTAATACCTGTATTTCCAACTTTCTTGAATCACTTTGGAAAAATCTACAAAACGTCAATGAAGTTGACTCATTAGCAAACTTTTGATCAGGTGATATGCCTATTAAATAAAAATGGTCGTAAAGGTCATTCTTTACTCAATCTGTAAGCACTGTACACAGGGGCGTAGACAACGGGGGGATGAGGGGGATGCATCCCCCCCACCTCACAAGGTGGGGGGGATGGCATGTACAATCATCCCCCCCAGGTTTTGGGGAATGATATTTGCTTACTTAATAAGTCATAATGAAGATAATAATAGTAATAATAATAATGATAACAATTATAATATTAATAATAATAATAATTATGATGATGATAATAATAATCCTCATCATTATTGTAATTGTGTTTATTGTTATTAGCCGCATTCACACGGTGAAAGCTAATTCAGACGGTAAAAAAAAGAAAATCTTACAAGTATTTTGTGGTTATCTTGTGGTTTGAAAACCACAAGATAATCTACGGGGGGGGGGTAGGGGGTTTAAACCCCCCCCCCCCCTTGGGCGGCCCAAAAAAAAAAAAAAAAGGGGGGAAAAAAAGGGGGGGGAAAAAAAAAAGGGAAAAAAAAAAAAGAACGCACGCTGGAGAGAAACCCTTTTAAGTGCAAATATTGTGAGAAGATATTCAACTCATCTGGTAACTTAACCAAACACATGATAACTCTGGAAATAACTGTGTATTTAACTGTTACTTGATTTAAAAAGACGTTATCATGCACTGCTTTTTATGGTCTCCATTGTGTTAATAGATGCCAGGAAAACATCACTTACGGGGTTCAAATAAACACCCCAAAAAAAATCGGCTCGCCGCTTCGCGGCTCGTGGACGATGCTTCGCATCGTCATTATTTTGGTCAACCCCCCCCCTTAGCAAAAAGCTAGATCCGCCCCCGAGTCATCCCCCCCAGGTGTACGAACCTGTCTACGCCACTGACTGCACATCCTCCCCTTATAGTTCACAAGACCTTTTGATCACCGTTATAATTCCCCCTCCTCCTCCCGTTTTTAAAATCCAAAGAATACCTTATGCAGATAGCCCTACACATAATCTTGGTGGAATACTGATCTATCAACAGTGCATGCAGTAGATTTATATTTAAACAAACAGGAATCAATTCAGTCTTGTTCAAACTGGTACCATTTCTTTCAATTATTTCTGTGCTCTATCACTTATTCTTTTCCTGCATTCCTTTTCATTTCAACTCAGATGTCCACTTCTCTCTCCTGTCTTTCTCATATTTCATTCAATCTTTTCATTCTCCTAATTTTATAATCTCCTTTATCATCTCATGATTTTAAGACCATTTCCCTTTCCTTCCTTTATTTCTCAGTCTTTCAATCCCTCCTTTTCACATCGTCTCATCTTCCTCTTCCATCTTTTCTACCTCTTGTCTTCATCATCCTAATCTACTTCACTTCTTTCTCATACTTGCTCTCCTTTCTTGGTTCTTTCTCTCTCTCTCTTCATCTCAAACAGATATAATAATGAATGCACCATATAGGGCAACCAAATACAAAAATATATCACTTTGCCAACACACTCATGTTATGATATAGGCAGACCAAGACCCCATGGCCTCCCCAATATATACAATACAACTACAATTCTATTACATTCTTTACATTTGGATTACCTAGATATAAGAAATATCTTATATTAGTTAAAAACCCTAAAGGAAATTTCCTAAGAAAATTTGTCTGTTAGACTAATACTATGCGGGTTGCTTCTTCGGACGTACAACAATCAATAAAACAAACAAATATATCAAATCTATACATGTGCAAGTCAATTTAATTTTTTCTTTTTTTCTAAAACAAACACTGCACCAGATGATTCTCCACTTACTTTCCAATGTTTGAAGTAAAAGCAAATACACGTTAGACTCTTGATTCAACATAAAACTGATCAATACTCCATTTATAAACAGAGATCCTCAAATCCATGATCAAAATGCAATATATACATGATAGGGGTGTGATAACAAAACACGTCTTTCCATCTTAATAATTGAAAAGTGAATTTGTAACAAAATTCCCACAAGCAACACTTTTCCAATTAGCGACATGTGTTGCCAATACTCTACAACATCAAGACTGTATTTGTTACGTTGATACATGGTAACTGAATAATAAACATCAAATAAATAAAAAAAATCTTGGTAGAAAGTACTCAAAATAAAGACAGGCTTAAAATAGGTAGGTGTACACAAGGTTTTGAAAAAATAAAAGTGGCTCACAATAATTAAGGTAGCAATACGATGATTACAATTACTAACAAAAGAAAAATATATTTACTTGGTCCAAGTGCAACAAACATTTACAGACAATTTTACATCAAATTATTAAATATTAGTCTAGTCCAGATTTACAGTAAGAAAATCCTGGATTGTCAAGTTGTTGTTTTTTCTTTCAAAATTAGAACTCGACAGACATTCTTGTATCTTACTCATACATGAAGTGGGTGGGAAATTTTAAAAAGTATTTTAATCAATATGACATTTTCTAGGTCCATACTTAAACTTGCTAAAAGCTCATCTAAGAGTAAATATGGATTCGATTAGAAATTTATCAGATATTTGACATTTGTAATGAATGAGATTAGATCATGAATATCTATGTACAGTGCTGGTTATCAAGTTGAAGAGTTCAGCGTAGGGAAAGAAACACAAAGGATAAAGAAGTACAGAGACAGAGATATTGAAGGACAGAAAAAACAAGAAAAGTAAAACGATAGGAAGCAGAAGGAGGATTCTATATTGGGTAGTGAAGGATCGAGACACAGGCCACTGGAACGATGGATGGCCTTTGACGTACATGATGTTGTCACTTGTAAGGACGAACTTTGACATACGACACGCTCTAATAGAAGCTGTTTCCTCCCCTGTTCATGCCCATGCCACCCATACCAGTCCCGCTGCTAGCCCCTGATCCATAGAATCCGCTTCCGCCAGTGCCTCCGCCGCCCATGCCAGAGTTGCCTAAGGAGAAGAAAAAAAGTATGAACAAATAAACAAATCAAGCAAATCAAAAGACCATTTTCATAATTTAACCAAATTTAAAGACACATAGGAGTGGGCTCTCATGGGGAATTTGACACCATAACAGCAGTTGTCCATCACTAAGATTAGCCTTCATGACCAACGGGCTTTACATTATGATCTGTCTTTTATGGTCAAGTCCTTATCTGACACTTGCATCACTCGAAGACTCTTCGAGAGACGGGGGGGGGGGGGGGGGGGGGGGGGGGTACTTCTTGATTGCCCTATGGGTTTGCTGTGTGCAGACTTGTACACTCATTAATAGTTTTTCCACCAAGTCTGGTGTCAGCGAATTATGACCTGCATATGGAGACCCTTTAATGCCTACATTTTTGTAAAGTGCCCCCTTACAAATTTTTTCATTCTCTTGTTATGTATAATTGCATTTCAAAAGTCTAAATGTGAATTGTATAAAGTGTGTGTTGTTGGGTAGGCCAAGCCACAATGTTTGTTCTAACTAGCAACAACTCACATTAATTCGAATTCTTGCAAATTACAAGAGTTTCACTCAGTGAGATGACCGTTTAAAATTCATACATTTCTTGAGAGGCGTTTCACAAAGACTAAAACTACCAAGGTTGGACTTGAACTATGGCAAGCCATTCATGCCACTGGTTTCTCTCACCATTGGTCTCTCAATTATGATCTTAAGATAATGTTTTCCTTCAATAATGAACTTATCAAAGAATATAAATTCTGTAGATTTGTGACCACAATATGTACGTCCCTTGAGCAACCAATGCCAGGACTGGTTGGAAGAACTAGTAGTGGCATGAACAGCCTGCCATAGTCCAATTTAAAGTCGATCTTAGTTTTTGTGAAACACTCGGCTGGTTTTACAAGACAAGGAAATGAGGTCTTTTACCCTTACCATATCCACCACCACCGCTGCTGTTGCCGTTGCCGAAGCTGGTGTAGCCTCCTCCACCCATACCAGTTCCTCCTATCTGGCTGCTATTGTAACCTCCACCGGTGCCGCTTCCATAGCTACCTGTTAAGCACAAAGGGTGATGACAAAATGCATGAATGAAACAGAATAATACTGGAGGACAATTCAGATACGAGAGGGTAATCCCCCATGATAAAATGCTGCTCGAAATTTTGCACTTACATGAATGGAAAGAGGCATTAGTTCTTTTATTACTTTTAGTTTCTAAGGTGGAGGGGGAAGGGGTTGCAAAATGGCCTCTATGGGCCCCTACGTGCGCTCACTGACTTGGGTGGTTTGAAGATATAATAATTACTGATCGCTCTTTTCCTAACCAATGAAACAGAATAATACTGGAGGACAATTCATATACGAGAGGGTAATCCCCCATGATAAAATGCTGCTCGAAATTTTGTACTTACATGAATGGAAAGAGGCATTAGTTCTTTTATTACTTTTATTTTCCAAGGTGGAGGGGGAAGGGGTTGCAAAATGGCCTCTATGGGCCCCTACGTGCGCTCACTGATTTGGGTGGTTTGAAGATATAATAATTACTGATCGCTCTTTTCCTAACCAAGCCGATATTAACTCAGCCACAGTTTCCTATGTTTTTATGTTTAATATGTAGATTTAAGATGTCAGAAGACTTCTCTGGGGGAGCCTGTACCTATTAAAACAGACATAGGGCACTAGAGAAATGCTGCGAATCATCAATAATAACATTTTGCTATCATTAATGCAAATTTGCATTATCATTCCAGAGAGAAATCCAGTTGTGTAAATAGTTATACCACAATCAATGATGAAAGACCATAAGTAAAACATCCCACACAGAGGCAAGATAAGGGTTTGTCTAAATTAATGGTCAATATTGTGATAACATAAACTGGTGTGCATCACACATGTTGACCACTAAACTGGATAGACCCTAATCCATCGTCCCTGCCAAGAGGGTGGTCCACAAGGGGTTCAAACATGTACCAGCAACAGGTGTGATTTATTATTGTACAGGTTCGGAAATTTAATCAACACCCAAATCATTGAATGTGTTTAAAAATGCTTCAAAATATGGATCAGGTTGCACCAGAGTAGAAAGCCCTGGGGTCCGGTCAAAAGGGACTATACATCAGTTCATACTCCTCTTCCACATTCCAACTTGACATGTTTGAATTTTTTGTTTTTGTGGACCACCCCGCAATAAAGTCACCTTCTAACGTACTACTACCTCCTGAATATCCTCCAGAGCTCCCCATGCCACCACCGTATCCTCCTCCTCCGCTTCCAACGCCACCGGCGCCTCCGCCACCACTGCCGCTCTCGTCGGTGTTGAGGAACAGCTCGATGTAGCGGGGACCCATCTCTGACTTGTGTTTGGTCATGGCTGCCTGGGCGGCCTCAACGGTCTGGAAGTCCACGTCGGCTTCTCCCGTGGAACGGCCGTTTACCTTCTGGATTACCACGTTGCAAGGGCTGGCTGTCTGCCCAAAGAACTGAGGTGAAACAAAGAGAGAGAGAGAGAGAGGGGGAGGAGCGTTACAGACAGGGTCTAAGGAATATTTGTACGATATGGATCATGTATTCTGGATAATTTTTTTGAATAATATTGACAGGACTTACTATCAGAACTGGTGGTCAATAAGATAATGTGAGAAAAAGATAGAGAAAGAGAGAAGGGATTACACAAACAAGTTCTGACACACACAAACACATTCAATCAATTTGCAAACAAAAGCAAGAGAAAGGAGGATTGAGGAAAAGGAATATGAAAGAAGAAACAATAGTATCCTCTCTCACACCTCCCTCTGATAACATATAAAGCAAGACCAGGCCCCTCCCCCTTCCCCCATTATGCCGGTGTCATTACAATGTTTTGACCCATGCCATGCCACCATGCGACCTCACCTGGTGGATATCTTCTTCCGTTGCTTTGTAAGGCAGTCCTCTCATGTGGATGGAGAAACCGGTCCTTGATTCAAAGTCCCCTCCAGCTCCACCGCCGTAGCCCATACCACCACCACCCATACCTCCTCCTCCACCGCCGTAACCCCTCTTGAAGTCTCCTGGAGGAAGGAAGAGAAGAGAGTTAAAGCCTGTCTTCACTAGTCTGGCCAGAAGGGATTAGACCTCCCTGCAAGGTCACTGACAGGTGGTTATCTCATCAAATCAGCTCTCAATTAACATAGGGGACCGATGGTAACTGATTTGTGCATTGTTTGCTATATAGAGGGCGCAAGTAGCTATAACTAGTGCAGTCAGGATTTAAGTGAACCCTGTACATAAAGATCATTCAAGGGAGACAAGTTATCAACACAAAAATGACAACATTTTCAATTTTTCACAAATGTACAAATTGGGATGGTCTTTTCTTTTAGAGGACCTGTAATAATATACTCTCCTTGAATTATCTTGAGAAGTGCCTCAAGGTGAAGGCACATAAAAGAAATTAGTGATATTTTTGTCGACAAATGGGAGAGTTATTCGTCACTAAGTCACAATCCCCTGACAAAAGTGCCAATTTGAAATTACCTGTTATGATCTCTTATTTCAAACACTCATAACTCTCTTATTGTTGGTCAGATTTATGTTAAACTTTCGCTATTCTGTTTCTCTGAAATTTACTGCTTTTCATTCAAATGAACTTATTACACGGGTTGGATTGCTCTTTACTTTCATAAATGTTTATCACAAAAATAACTTCCGGGCCTTTGTTTGTGGACCTCTCCGAATTCTTTAAGAGATCAGAGATACTAAGTTTTATATTGATTGGATGACTTGTAATCGATTCAGTTCAACTGCAACACTTTTTAAGATGTGCCCCTGGAGACAAGTTTCAACATTATGGTCTTTTTTCTTCAACAATTTGCCATGTTATAAAACAGTGTTCTATGTTATCTAATTTTACACTTCTGGAGAACCAATTTTTATTTAAAAGAAGAAAGACAACCATTCCTTTCCACATAACATTAGAGAATTGAATTTTGAAATATTTTAAAAGGCATTCATCATTTATGACCAATATATCTATATCACTCGTGCATCAATCACAAAATGCTTAACCCTTACTGTACTGGGCTATTTTGAGCACCCACTGACTGGGGGGGGGCCTGGGAGGCCCCCCCCCCCTATGATCTCGGCCGTCGATTGTCCGATGAACACGAAAATTTGCATGTTTGTAGATATTTACGTAAGGAACAAGATGGTATAATTAGTTTTTTCTGAATATGCAAATTTTTGTCGTAAGCCTAATTAATTATGCAAAATGCGCTAATTTTATGCATTTTACAGAAAACGTGTCAAACTCCACTTTTTGAATGTTGAAACTCATTATTCATATGAAACTTCTTTTCTAACACAAAAAAGTTATTTTAATGCAATTAATAATGATAATTTATGCAAATTTTGATGCGATTTTTTTTTTTTTTTTTACGACATGCGCATACTAATTGTTATGTAACGCCTTACAGGTATATCCGATTTTGACGAAAATGGTATCAAAATGTGCGTAAGAGTTGAGGGAAAAAAGTCATGAAACGACAATTCAAAATTCCAAACGGTTGCGGCGCAATCTCCGAAAATGTCGAGGGGGGGGCCTCCCAGGCCCCCCCCCCCCAGTACAGTAAGGGTTAAGGAGCCTACAATATACTTTTTATCATTTGTATTACTATTATTACTATATCTACAGCTGAGTTGACTTATAACACATATCCTCAACCCCTGAAGCTTGCAGGGTAGGTCAGAAGAAAAAAATTGCACTGTTTTCCTGGGGGGTGTTTCACAAAGACTAAGATCGACTAAAGTTGGACTTGAACTATGGCAGGCCATTCATGCCACTGGTTGCTCTCACCATTGGTCTCTCAAGGGACATCACATCTTTACACAGAATTTACATTTTTTTGATAGTTCATTTTAAGTCGATCTTAGTTTTTGTGAAACACTCCCCTGATGGAAGACTGATCTCTCTTCATGTCAAAGAGGTTTATCAAAAAGCTATCAATTCCAAATGTCAAGGTAAGGTACCTTTTCTTTCTCATAGAAAAAATAATAAATTAAAGCATGCTTTGTGCAAGTTGGCCCATTTTACACAACTAATGCACCTCTTCAACAGAGAAAAAAGATTTTTCTTCGTACATGGTTTGTGCAATGCTGTTGACACACCACTTTATCACAGAAAAAATATTTTTTGAGGAAATGGTGTGTGCAATGCCCTTGATTCACCACTTTATGAGTTTTTTTGTTTGTTGAGTACATGCTTTGTGCAATGTAAGCTATTTTATGCCACTGACGCACCTCTTGGCAGAAGCGGCTGAGGTCCACCTCCCCATCCCCCTCTACCTGGTCCTGACATGCCACCTCCACGCCCTCCGTATCCACCACCTCTTCCTCCTCCGTATCCGCCGCCTCCTCCACCGTATCCGCCCCCGTAACCACCGCCGTAACCACTGCCGTAGTCTTCTTCATAGCCATTCCCTGTAAGATAAGGTAAATACCAAAATTAGGTAAATGCCAAAATTAAGAGAATATTTCTTTCATAATGGTCAAAACTAACACTCAATCGTCATACACATACCCTGCAAGATAAGGTAAATGCCAAAATCAAGAGAACATTTCTTTCATAACATTCAAACTTAAACTGTAATCATCATAGACATACCGTGCAAGATAAGATAAATGCCAAAATTAAGAGATTATTTCTTTCATAGCTTTTATTCAGTCACAATGGGGCATGACCCTCTTGCAAATCTAGACCACACTTTGCTTCATCTCAAATTTTATGCATACTTCAGTTTCTAGTTCCTAGTTTACTTGAATCACTGTAGAGGTGTTGTGATCTAGTGGATACATCACCAGCTCCTGCTGAAGCACTGTCCTTTGGCAAGACATTACCATACATTTGCCACTCTCCACCCAGGTGAAGTCAATGGGTACCTGGGAGAAAGCAATTTCTTAAATGCTTAAGCGCCATATCATGGCAGCTAAGCTAAATCCTGGGTAGTACTTGTATAACCGATAATGCGCAGTGGAGTATATATATGTATAGTAGCTTCGCTAGACATCCTATTATTATCATCACTAGCAAGCAAAGAGAAAGTAATATAATGTGGGTGTCCAATTCTGAATCTCACTAACCTCCATACCCACCAGATCTACGCTCGAATCCAGAATTCCTCATCCCCCTTCGACCCATGCCGCCGCCGCCGCCGCCCATGGGCCCTGAGCGATCGTAAGGCCCGGGACGGCCAGGGACTCCGCGAGCTCTGCCTGGGTTGCTATTGAAGCGTTTGATTTCTGACGAGTTGCACTGGAATACTTCAATGTACCTGATATTGAAAAAGCATAGTGATAGCAATTACTCTTTGCTTATGAAGTGAATCTTTGCCCCCAGACAGTTTTTTGACAAGGCATCTGAGGCAAAACAGGAATATCTACATGAATAACATTTTTAATTTATTTTTTCTTTTTTTAAAAATATTGTTTTTATTACATTAGTATCTCATAACTATTGAAAATAAAATATACCAACCATTGACATTCTCAGGTTCAATTTACAAATCCTTTTTTACAATTTTTTTTTTTTTGAATTACTTTAGTATCTTATAACTATTGAAAATGAAATATACAAACCATTAACATTCTCAGGTTCAATTTACAAATCCTTTTTTTACAAATATATTATGGAAAGGCTCTTTAAAATGAAGAAGTATTGACGACCCATGACAACTATTTAAACCACTAATTCATTTATTTTTGAAGTACTTTTACACGTCCCATGACTTCTTCAAAATAACCCACAGGGAAGTATGATCCATTTAGGTGTCTTTACAATATAAAACAATACTCCATCTTCAGGATGCGATCAAACCTTTATTTTATTTCATCATTTTGTAGACTATTTTTCCCCATTTTTTCTGCTTCACAAAAAAAAAATCCCCAAATTCATAATTTCTTATTGTCACATTTATTGATTTTTTATGTATACTTTGTTTTCAAGACGAATTGTAAAACAGCCTCTGAGGAACTAATACTTCCAACAAGCTCTGCTTCTAGTTAGTTCCTCTTTTCTTGTGACATGACTATATTTGTCTTGTTTCATTGTATTTTGTGTAATATACTTATTCATTGTATTATGTTTTGCATGAAAAATAAAATCATTTGAATCTTGACTGGGAAAAATCTAATTTTTCTTTTATAAGAAGATTATATAGGGTAACAACTAGCATCTTCCTTAACTACACACAGCTACATGTACCACCAAAATCTTTTCCCACCTGTGACCCATATTGGCCTTGTGCTTTGACAATGCCCCCTCCGCAATGTCCTTTGAGACGAACTGCACATATGCTTCCCCCGTGCTCCTCCCATCGTAGTCTGTTGGCAATGTAATCCCATCTTCTGCAATCTGGTACTCTTCGCATTCACATATGATTTTTGCATGTTCATCGTGACACAAGGCATATCATTTCCATCCCACCCAGCCAAGGGCAAAGAAGGGGCAAACCAGTTCCACCCAGTTCACATTGTCGCAAGTTGGTTACCGCCCACCAAGCCCGGCCAAACCAACCAATCAGGGATGGGGATGATGTCACCAGTTGTTTCACCATGCCCACCAAGCCCGGCCAACCAACCAATCAGGATACACCCCCAGGGTTTGGTTGTAGAGTAGTAAAGCACCGCCCACCAGCCCGTCCAAACCAACCAATCAGGATACAGGATGACCGAAGAGTTGTGAAGCCACGCCCACCAGCCCAGCCAACCACCCAATGAGGGGTAGGGTAGTAGAATTCATATATAAAGGGAAGGGGATACAAGTACACACATCCAATAAGTATATAGTCATGCACCATAGTCATTTTCCATCATATCTCACATATCTTGAACTCTAAGACTGAGCAAACAGACCGATAAATCTTTGATGTCTTAAAACGTACAATGCTGTTGTAAAGAAACCTAAATATAAACAATTGGAAGACTAGTTCTTATAGCAATTTCAATGACTCTGTTCACATAATTATTTCTCCGTTGGCACCTGCCTCCAATATCATCTTAATGTCTTGTTCGTTGGGATTGTTCTTTGATTAATAAAAACTTAAATTAAAACATTACATTAAAAAGCTATTCTCGTATCTAGACAGCAATAACCAGAATATATCCAAAAGAATTGTATGATCTGCAAATATAAAAATTGTGAACCTTGATACAACATAAAAAAATGATTCATCACACATTTGAATGACTTAAAATGCCAAAATAATTCATGGTATGATAGCATTTCCTTAGACTTATCTAAATGTCTGGTTACATGTTAAATAGAGCATACCACATTATAAGGGAGATTCAAAAAAAAAAATCCTTACCAATATTCAAAGGTTCACTGAGTTCTTAAGTCTGTGCATTGTCAAAGTAATCCATGTCAATGACATATCTAATCTAAGCTGTCATCATTATTCATAGATTATTTTCACTCCAGACACTTCATGAAGATGAATTTCTTTCCCCTAACAAAATTTATGTTTAAAAAATATTGATAATGCTCCATAACATTTAGGTCCTAGTTCACTAGACCTATAATGTTGAATAAGGAATAACCTTCAACTCATAATAATATCATGTTAGTATCTGAAGGAACAGAATTTGTATAGGGCTACTATGATTAAGCTAGACTTTCACCAAAAGGTAGTGTAACTATCACTAACCCTTGAAGAAATCATTGATGTCATCAGTTCTGCAGTCAAAGGGGAGTCCCCTGAGTCGGACACACCCGTCATTCTCTTCTTTGGCCTTGTCTCCGCCTCTCGATGTTACCCATTCCATCTCACTGTTCTTGGATCTGAAAACTGAACAGAAAAAATACAAAAGAAATATAGTTAACATCCATGAACCCTATTTATCTATTGTAAAAACCAGGTGAGTTTGTGACATGAAAACTTCATGATTTTGAATATTGCAGAAATCCAGAGTCAAGCTGGTTGTGATTCTATTATGTTGCAGCATTATAGTTTTATGAATTTGAACCACTCACAAACATTACATGCACATAAAAGTGTCTAGTTTTACCATATGCTAAGCATCTGGGCATTTTCATCTGGACATACAAAATTAACCTGAACTGGGCATTGCAGCAACAGACTTGCTCTTATTCTTATTGGCTAACATTAATAAAGTTCTCCCTGTCAGCGTTGTCTTGAAGTACAGTGCATACCTTGCCGATAGCCCCCAATGAATTATATTACACTGTCTAGATTTGGTTTTCTAGTTAGCCTGAATGAGACAAAATGAATTTCTACCAAAAAAAAGGGGATAACCATACAATTGGACCTAACAAAACTTTGAAAGACACATACAAATAAAAATAAATAAATTTGAAAGACCTAAATTATGCTTCAAGCTTTGTATTCTGTCTTATCAATAAAAGCATCCTTATTGCATAAATGTTCAGAAAGATGATGGGATCATGGGATAAACCATTCCAAAAATCTTACCTTCAATATCTCAGTGGCTAATATGATGGTTGCCTATTTAGCCTGAATGAGGCAAAATGAATTTCTACCAAAAAAAGGGGATGACCATACAATTGAACCTAATAAACCTTGAAAGACCCAAATCAGAGCATCATTATTGCATAAATGTTCAGAATGATGATGGGATAAACCATTACCGTAGATATAATCTTACCTTCAATATATCTGTGGCCGATATGATTGTTGTTTTTCTTGAGGCCCTTGACGACATCGTCGTGAGACTCGAAGACGACGAAGCATTCGCCTGAAGGGCGCCCACCAGGAAGGTGAACAAACTTGACACCATCAGCACCTCCCTCAATCACCGACTCTGAGTAGAAAGAAAGATAGTAGTGGGGTTTACAGGATAGTCCGTTAACTTTGTAAGTTCAGGTTTTGATTTCAAACTTTGTAGTTATCTTGTAATTAGGGACCATGCACACGCACTTGTGGTTATGAAACTTTAAGTTGACAGAATGAATATTTTCTCTGGCCTTCATATCCTTATAAACTCTCATTGTTTAATCTGAATCAAGCAGATATTAGTCAAGGTGAAATTATGCTATCTCATATTGTTATTTCAGTACTGTAACTTGCTCATGTGCGATTCAATCATCCATTCATTTTTTGTGGTATGCAACATGACTCATATGCAAAAGCCTTGTTTTTCTCTTATAAAGTGTCCTTTAACAGCCCTCTGGAAACATACAGAGACATAAGATATTATGTTGTCGGCTGCCTGCAAGAAGGCCATTGCTGCCATTGACAATACATAGCATAGGTTACGTGACCTTTCAGCACTGAAAGATACCAGCTACTCACCACTGAAGAATGTGACGATGTCCTCGGCAGTGGCTGACCAGGGGAGTCCCCTGGCCCTGACAATGAAACCATCTTCTGACATGCTGCTGGGTTTGGTTGTGTGTTGCAGTCAATGGAGTACTGCTAAGGGCTGTGAAATTTACATACAGAGAACAAGGATTTATTTTTAAAATGCAAATGATTTTAATTACTTTCACACCTAGATCCTTCTTACCAGTACTTAGAATATGGGAAGGAAATTATTCTGATATGTTAGTCTGTGAGTTTGGTATGCATCCTGTGTGTATAATATGTGATGTGCTATGATGCATTGCAAACAATGGACCAGCCGCAAAAACTGTAAGTTAAAGCTATGATCGGATCAGAAAATCAGGAGGAAAATCTGATGAATCTTTTTGAAAAAATCTGCCTCAAGTGTGCCTACAAAAAAGGGCTTAAATTTCATGACTTTTGGGTAATCCCAGCTATGCATTTTTATAGTATTTGATAGCCCAAAAGTTGAAAAGTTTCGGCCCTTCTTCACGGAGGTGGAGCTTGCTGATCGCGCTAAAGTAACGCTGCAGCTAAGCAACACATGTACGCTTTGCATATCGCGCGATGCAACTGTTGAGCAAAATTTATCACTCACGTGTACCACTTCTTCGTCCATTCTGGACAAAAATTGGAGCAATATTTCCTAGATTTTGAGGGGTTGTATCGTTTAATATAAACATAGATCTAGGCGAGTCTTGAAAATGAAATTTGAAATGTATTCTTTTGAGCAGTTGATTTTTTCAATTATCCAACTATAGTGGTGAAAAACGGTGAAAAATGATAAAAAAGGGAAAATTGAAAAATCGTTCAGACACCCTAGAGTCTACTTCATCAGTAGGGGCACTGGTCCGAGAAAATGAAGATCGTCCCATATATACAAGGATATTGTCGTAAACGCAGACAAATCGTGTCCTAAAAAATTAGGATCATCCACAAAAATGTTTGCGGACGTTTTTTTCCTTTGGCGCTCAGCGGGTGCAGAGCTGCCAAGTTGTATTTTGCATTTTCAGTATTCTTATCGCCCAAAATCAGTATTTTGACCAAAAAAAATCAGTATTTTTTCCGCGTGAAAAAAATATGCATGCATCGGCAATGTTTGATCACTTATTACATTTCCGTCCCACATGTAAACAATTGTTTTGTACTAGATCTACACTACCGTTAATCTCTGTGTGTAAGACACACTTTTTTGCAACTGAAAAAATTCAGTCGGGGCCGGGTGCGTCTTATCACACAGGTAAAAAAAAAAAAAAATAATAATAATTTAAGTTTCGATTTACGCCCCTCCACTTGGCGCTATGCCTGGCAATGTCTCCCAGCTCAGTATTTAGTGTGTTGACTCACCACTCGGAAACTAGAACAGTCAAATTTGTCTGTCACTTGGTTTGAAAGTAATCTTTCTGATAGATCTCAATATGAAGTTTAAAATAATAATTCCTCCAATTTTTCTTCTATTACACATGGCGTACCATAAGGTTCTATCCTAGAATCTAGGTCCTTTACTGTTTTTTTTATTTTACATTAATGATCTTACACATTGAACTGCACCTCGTTAAATGAAAGTCCTTCCCGCGTGGGTTTTTTTTAAACACGGACCTGGCTTGTTGGCAAAAAAAAAAAAAAAAATAAAATAAATAAATCTTTTCTTTTTCCGTACCGTATTTTAACATGAAAAAATGTAGAAGTCTACGTCCGTATTTTAAGTTGATTTCCGTACGGAGTACGGCCAATCTGTACTACTTGGCAGCTCTGCGGGTGTAGGGTTCCCAATCCGCGCCCTCCTGATCCGCTTGCTGGCAATGCGAGAATGGATTCCGCGTAATAAAATACCCCTCATTCACCGTCTACTTTTATGGGTTGTCCATCTTCCCGAGGACTTATCCTTCATAACATGAAAGTAAGTTACGTGAAAGTCTCTGTGCAAAGTAAGTGTGAAATCATCGAGGGGCATCATCGGGAAATCCGTTTTTCGGATCGCCAACGTGCGGATCGGAAATAAGAATCCCGAATTTTCCTTTTTTTCAGGACGGCCACGTTTACGAAGATGATTTTCGTTCATGCAGACGATCCTTATTCTCGGACAAGCGCCACTACTGTCACAACTTCATGTCCATATTGTTTGTAGACCTCAACATCTTTTTCACCTTTATTACATAATTGATCCAGACCACATCCAATTCTAACAATTTATATTTTTAGTTAGAATCGACCCTATCTCAACTCCCCCATCATACACAACTCAGTGCACAGTCCACGCTGGCACGCTACATCATTTGCACAGTATACACACAATCACTCACGTTCACCGACAAATGACAATGCGACCGACTCTGTAATTTTATCAATTTCAATAAGCGATTACAATAAATTGACAATTCAGAATTAGTTAAATTTTGCTCATTTACATTGATGATTTGTGAGTTATCTACTACTGTGATTACAGTTGCTTCAAATATTGCCTAACTGACATTATAATGATCTGAATTCGAAGTTACTCACCAGTTAATGTGACGTTTGGCTTGAAAGAGAATAGTCTAAATTCCACCTCGTCATTACTCAACTCAGACGTATACAAATCGGCACCCGAACAACACGAAAAGTTGTGGTGTGGTGTCTGAGCTTTTTATAAAATATCAAAGGTCAGTTTTGGAAACGCCCCCCCCCCCCCCTCTCAAAAAATGAAATGGAAGCTTACTTCAAGCTCTTATTAGATGAAAAAACCCATCCTGGTGGGGTTATAAGCACAATCTCATAACGGAAGACTGAAAAGTCCTTTGATAATTTTAAGTAACATAATTATAAAGTCTATAAATGCGAGCTTTGGGATCGAGGAATTGCTTGAAATTAGGGGCGCGCTAATGATCAAGGGGAAAAGGGACACTTATTGAAAAGGATAAGACACTTTGATATAAGAAAAGAAAAAGAGTACGTGTCAAAGCACAGTGGGTATTTAGGTGAAAATGGGGCACTTCATACGCCTACAAAAAGAGGCACACAACAGGGTTGAAAAGGGACACGTATGAAAATGGGAAATGGGCATTTATCGACGGAAAAGGGACACCCATCAGATTATGATAGGGGCATTTATAAGAGGTGAAAATGCCAAGGGGCATTTACGAAAAGCCTGAGATAGGTCCCTTATTAGAAAGGAAAAGGGGCACTTATTGTTAAAAAGGAAATTATCATAGGGGCACTTATGAGAATGAAAAAAAAACGGGCACTTAGGCTTATAATGAAGGAAAATGTGCATTATTTGAAAGAAAAGGGGCACCGATTAGATTTTGATAGGGGCAATGGTCAGAGATTAAAAGGGTCATGAGAAAGGGAAGGGGCGCTTAAAAGAAGGAAAGAAAAATGGGCACTTAGTCTTGTCAAATTAAAAGGGGGCAGTTATCTGAGGTGAAAAGGTACCCATCGGGGACGAAAAGAGCACTTATGAGGAGGGGAAGGGGCACTTGTCAAAGTAAAACGAGTATCTCTCAGATGTGAAAGCACGGTGAAGGGGGCACTTATCTGAAGTGAACTTGAGGAGTAACTTCTCGTACCTAAAAAGGGGCATTTACTATAGAGATTAAAAAGAGCGCTTATGAGAATGGAAAATGGACACTTATTGTTGACAAGGGGGCAGCGTGCATACTGTATATAAAGTGCAATTAAACATTCTTGTCCTGTTTAGTCACTTTAGGCCTTCCGTCAGTCTTTGACGGAAGGCTATTTGAGAGGGGGCATTGATTGTACTGAATGGATGAGCATTCCATGCCCTAACAGTCATTGTTCATGATTGTGTTTTTTTTGTTATCATGTTCATAAAGAATAATGTGATTTCAATGAATTAAAAGAAATAAAAGAATTAAAAAATTAAAAAAATCCTATCCCAATATGTCCTGTGGGCATAATTTCCGTTTATTGGGAAATTTAGATCGGTTCCTCAGCAAGCCAAACATTAAGTTGGAAGAATATCAACAAAAAAATTAACATTCAGATGCCAAACGGGAAAACTTGGCATTCCTATTAAACCTGTGGACGTTTTTGCAAGTCCCAAATTGGCCTTATATTATAATAGAACTCACTGGAGACTCCAAAATCAAGAGTAGTCGGGAGAAATATATCGTAACTATCATAGGCGCCGGCAGTTGCCCCCCCAATCACAAAAGTGGGGGGGGGGGGGCAAAAGGCATTTTTGCCCCCCAAAAACGCCCCCCCCCCCCTCCAAAAAAAAAAAAAAAAGCAGTAAAAGAGTAAACATGGTTTGTATTTTTAACCCAAAAGAACATAACAATAATAAAAACCTGAATTAAATCACATATACAATATTATTCCAAGAAAAGGAAAGTTCACAGGAATTAAATTTCATAAACATTGCGCATGCCACCTATTCGGTATTTATCAACGGAGGTCTTTATAATAGCGATACGCGCATATCGTGGACATATTGTGCGAAAATGGGAAAGCGTGTCTGTTTTTGTTGTTATAGGGGTGAGAAGACATGAGCCCCTGAACGCTGGCATACTGATGAGGGGGGTGTATTTCTTATTCGATACCAGTGATTTGCAAATGTTGCTGTTATGACATGATTTTTCGGTATTTTTTTGTAGGTCATACCTTTTTATGCATTTTTTGGAAAATAAGAAATTCCCTAATGCGCAGTCGGGCTAAAAATACGCTTATTTAGAAACCTTTATATCATGGTCTGCAAAGTGGCTGGGCTCGAAGTCCCCCCCCCCCCCCTCACATTTTGAAAAAGTATATTAAAGAAATAAAAAAAGAAAGACGGGGAGAAAAAATAAGTGACCTGCCAATGTCACAAATAAGGTAAAAATGCTCATCTGACCGTAATTAAATACCTAAAAACCCGGAGCTTCCGGGGGTTATGCCCCCTGGACCCCACCAAGGGTTCTTAGGCAGGCCCCTGGATGCTCATCTGACTGTAATTAAATACCTGAAACCCCTGAGATTCCGGGGGCTCTGCCCACTGGACCCCACCAAGGGCCCTAAGGCGGCCCCTGGATGCTCATCTGACCGTAGTTAAATATTAAAACCTCAGAGCTTATGGGGGCTCTCCCCCCCCCTGGAACATGTCAATGGCTTAAAGAGGGCACCGCGATGCTCACCTAACCGTAATTAAATACCTAAAGGGGCTCAGCCCCTTGACCCCCTGCTGAGGCTCACGCCCTGGACCCCACGCCAATTTACGCCTTTCTTGATCGTTAATACTCCACTTTGAAAAATGTAACGGGTAAGGTGGTGATGCAGATTTTTCGTCTGCCCCCCCCCCCCCCTTCCGAACGTTTTTTCTCATTACGTCACTGCCCCTGGAAGGTGAGCCCCCTGGAATGTTTGCCCCCCCCCCCCCCAATCCCAAACTGCTTCCGGCGCGCCTGGTAACTATAGACATCCTTGAAATCAAGGCATTAATCACCATCATCATCATTGTTATTCGGTACCCAAAGCATTTTTTTAATGGTTAGACTTTATTTACTTTAGAAATTATTATACTCTTTATTTACCAATTCGCAATAGTTATTTATGATGACACGAACTTGGATAGCATTACGGTATTTAAGCACAAGTGTATTCAATTATATAATTTTCAGTCGCTAGATATGTGATGAAAAGAAGTTTCGGGGGAGTTTAGAGGGGGAGTAAAAGTGATAAAGAAAAGATGAACTTGTGCAACGGAGGAGAGAGAGAGAGAGAGAGAGAGAGAGAGAGAGAGAGAGAGAGAGAGAGAGAGAGAAAGCAAATAAGCAATGCATACATGGGGTATCAAACAGTTCGAGGGGGAGAGTGAGGGGGGTATCGCCTAATACGGTATTTAAAAGTGCCCCCACTTTTCAGATCTTGGCCTTAAACGTGATTATTATTTTCTTCAGGATTAATATACCACCCATAATCTCGCTGAAGGGGAAATTTCAGATGCAAAATACCGCAAAAATTATATATTTTCTGCCAAAATGACCCCAGTAAAAAAAAGGGTATGGGTTTAGACGCTTGAACAGCTGCACACCTCCGTCCAAACTAAATATGAGTAACAACCCCCCCCCCCCCCCCCCTCCCATTCCCCTTTGGGAGGTTTGACATACTAGTGACTGTAAATTCGAAACGGGGCACACTTTGGGGTTATTAACTTGGGTTTTAAAAGGGGGAACGATCCCTGTCCTCCCTGAATCCGTCACTGTTTCTATATCATGCATCGTTTTGGATGTGAAATTGTATGACTTAGTGAATACTGAATTGAATGAATAAATATATAAAAAAATCGAGAGCAGTCTTTGAAAATCTGTGTAGAAGGGCGAATCAAATGTATTTTGAATTGAAATAGGACGAGTTCGCACTGGGTCGATTCTCCTTGTCATTGCATTGCAGTATTGTTAAGCATGTGCATGTATACTGTGCATGTGCACGCTGCATAGCTGCGCATAGCGATATTGCGCACGCCTTTAATTTCGGGGGTGTCTTCTCATATTCTAAGCAACTTGATGTGGAATAAATTATTATTTTCATTTACCTATGATGATATAAAAAAATGGTAAATATCTTTCTTTTTTCACTTATTTCAATACAGATTTTAATTATAAATCAAGGAAATTATATAATATTATTTGCAACTATCTAGTTTTATAAAAACTAATATATGATTGAAATTAGAATCAGGCTCAGACTATATGACAAGCAACCCCGGTTATACAATTAAAATCAACCGGCTAGAAACGCGAACCTTAAATTACGGGAAATTCAAGAAAAAAGGAGGAAACTGATTCCAAAACCAAGGTATGTCAGGCGATGTAACATATATTTACTTATTTTTTCATTGTTACAGTAATTTTGAATATATGAAATGGTCAATTTGCATCCCAGTAAGTGCTGAACTGAGAGAGAGTGAGATTGCTGTAGTGTAGGCCTATATGAATTATGATGATGATGTGAATAAGGTCTCGGCGTGCGGCTCTCGGCTAACCCTTGCCGCGCGGCCGCCGAGCGCTCCCCCTGTACTGAGTGAAGGTAACCACAAGGCCACACAAGTGAATGCTTGGAGTCATTTTGTGTGACATTTTTTAACCCGCTTCATTTTTTAACCCGCTTCAGCAAGCAGCAATTTAAGATTCATTTGCGCTCATCAGCTGAGGGCTGCGATACATGACGCCAGGGCAGCCCCGTGAAAAATTGCCACTAGATCTAATCTACGTACGCGTGCGTGCCAGTGATGGCTGATGCGGACAAATTGCGTCCTGAAAAAAAAGGATCAGCTTTTTTTTCATCGACGCTCTGTGGGTTTCAAGTCCCCAAACCTAACGCTGGCCATGCGAAAAAAACGGATTCCGCGTACGCCGTAAGAAAATAACCCCAGTTCGCCATCTACTTTTATGGGTTGTCCGTCTTCCCGAGGATTTATCGCTCATATTACGTGAAAGTATGTACAAAATCAATGTAAAATGCATCGAGAAAATCATCGCGGAATCTGTTTTTCGAATCACACTCGGATCAGAAATGTGAAACGTCTGCAAAAATCTTAATTTTGAGGATGCTTCCGTCCACGTAATTACGTAGACGATCATCGATCGTTGATGCGGACAATCCTCCTTCTTAGACCAGCGCCCCTACTAGCTATAGCGATTTGAACAGAGCCTTATCTGTGCACTTGAAATCGATCGTGAATTAAGAATGCGAAGCCAAATCGATGCATCATAGACGCACGGATTGTCACAATTGAACACCTATGGTATGGCTATGAAAAGTATGAGCATCCTTGTGCCTGAAAAACCAAATGAACTAATGTAAATCCCCATGGATGATAGGTGCATTCCAATTTTAAGAAGAAAGCATATATCATTCTCAGTTTTGCTTGGAAATAATTCCAAAATGCTGCTTAACATGTACATGTAGATGTAGTATAAAAAACAATTAAAAATGAGGCAGGTCTGAAACTATTAAAATCTCTGTGCTTTTTTTAATGTTTTTGTGGATGATGTGTTGGTTGTCTACATCTTCTTCTTCTTGGCTTGGCTTCCTCCAGTTTGGAGAACTGCAGTTGGTGCAGGTGTTGGTGGTACACATATAAAAAGGATAGGTAGGTTTAAAGGTGGCATCACATACATGTAGTGGAACGTTTAACATGGAGGTCAAGTATGAAACTGAGAGAGAGATTGTGAAAGAGTGAGGGGTTGATCCAGTCGGAAAGAGAGGTGTGAGAGCAGGAGCCGAGTAGCGATAGCTTTGTGAAGCATTCGCCCTTCGTTTTCGACTTAGAATAATGGCTCTCCCATCGTCTTGGCCAGTGAGCCATGAAGTTGGCTCTGAGAGTAGTGTAGAGAGGGCACTCACCCACCGCGTGGATGATTGTCTCAGTAGTTTCTCCACAAGCGCAGCTGGAGGATTTTTCTGGGTTGATGGTGTGTTTACGAGAGTTGGTGAGGTATACACCACTCAGTAACTGCGCCTTGATGGGAATTGCCTGTCTCAGTCTAGGTGGGTGAATGGTTGATGGAAGAAGTTTATGCGCTTGGTCAAGGTTGTTGGATAGGAGCTGTAGAGTAGACTTTGAGTTTACAGCTTCTTCTGTGAGGTCAGCTCTCACCTCTTCTACGGCATTTCTCACCATCAGCTTCCAAGTGTGGGGAGGAGGTGGAGAGCTGATAAGCTCTTCAAGAGGAGGGAGTTGGTATTGTGTGAGCTTGTCATCTAAACTCTTGATGGTAGGGCAGGATGGCATCTGGCACAAAGCATTCACAAGAAGTCTTCTTTCAAATCTGTCATGAGGCAGCAGCAGGACTTTACCAAGGAGCCGGAGGAAGAGCTTGTCTACCTCGTCTGACACTGGGGGGACATTAGCGAGTAAGGAGACCGCCTCGTTGGCTGTGCTGCGTGGAAGACCAAGAAGAGATTTAAAGAGATGACACTGGATTCTGTCAAGATCAGAAAGCATCTTCTTGGTCAGGTGTAGTATTTCTACTCCATACAGCATTCTAGGTAAACAGTAGCGCTTCCAGAGTGCAGATACTGTGCTTGGAGCAAGCCCACAGCGATGGGCACCAACTCCTGTAAGGGCGAAGAGAGTTTTCCTTCCTCGTGAGGCCATTGCTGGAGTGGGGTCGCATGGTGAAAAGGTACGAGTGATGCCTAAGTGTGGATGGGTGTCTACTTGCTGAATGATGTCTGAGCCAAAATGCCATGAGACTGCAGTATGTGTGCTAGAGATAATGGCGCTCTTCAGGGGGTTGATCGTGTATCTCCACTTCTTAGAGTACTTGTGTGTTGTGTCCAGCATACTTTGCAGGTCCTTGGGATTTGTGCTGACAAGGGCTACATCATCAGCCAGTACTAAGACACCAGTGAATTCTCTGCGCAGGTGGCATCCTGTGCCTGCAGACCTCAAAGCTTTGATGAGTCCGTCAATGTACACCAGGTATAAGCGTGTAATTGTAATTGTACTAATTGTAATTGTACTAATTGTAATTGTACTAAAGGCAAGGCCTCCAAATGATAAGTGGATCTAATTAAAAGGCCTTCATGTTTCTCTATTTTTTGTTTCTCCCAACTATTTACAGGTAAATAATTTGCAAAGACTAAGCTGAACATTGGTCCAAACCATCTCTGCTTTAGTCTAGACCCCTAGTCTATACGGGTAAAACGCAAGCAAGATGGGAGAAGAAGAGGATGGTTACGTCATAAGGGCCAGGGGTCTGCCCTGGAGCACCACCGCAGAGGAGGTGATGGATTTCTTCGAAGGTCAGTAGACATGAGCAACAATTGACTCTCTATGATTATGCAATATAGCCAAACCTGTCTATAAAGGCCACACAAAGGAAAACAGGAAATCTTGTCCTTGTAGACATGTTCAAAAACACATAATATCTAGAACGAGATACGCGTGACCGCTATACATGTAGATAGGTGGTCTTTATAGAGAGGTGGTCACTAAGATTGGTTTGACTGTATTCAGAGGATGGTCTTTCAATCAGAGTTCCTGTCCTCCTGTATTTCGGCTAGTATACCCGTTGATGGATGGGTATACATGTAGATGGATGGATGGATGGATGAATGATTGGCTGAATTAATAAATACATGTACATGTAATCTTGATGCATTAATAAATTAGGCCTGAGTCGAAACGGGTCCCCGCCCGGGCCCCGACCGTCGAGCTGAAACCCGGTTTTTGGTTTTCGGGTTTCGGGTTTTTCAAAATTAAATTTCACACTGATATTTTGAAATATAGACTAGGCCTATATGCAATTCACAAACTTATATTTCAATATAATCAAATGAATATGCTTTGGAAATAAATGGATATTGTTTCAGCTGACGGTAGGTGTTTTTATCGCTCTAAAATTGAGGCTGCAAGAAAGGAATCACGCTTCGTGGTACCGATCGAGTGCGTTCAGAAACGGAAGTGGAAATAGATCTATGACCCACTGAAGACAGAGCAAGAAAGTACCACACACAAGACTAAAATGTTGATCTGAGACTATTGCAATTAAATCGTAATACTAAAGGCATTAATTTAATTGTCAAAATATATCCACAACATAATGGTTTACCCTTGATATTTTGATGAAGGAAAATAATTTAAAGCTCTTGAAATAACATCGAAGTGCCTTTCGTTCGTTCTAAAAATGCGAGTGTAACCACGGCAAGCTGAAGAAGTGAAGTTACGAGTCAAGCTTGATATGCGTGTTTACATCCCTACACCGTCATCCGAGCTGATCGGAACAATAAGCATTAAAGTATTTTTAAAAAATCACGTAAGACTTTCAGGGACTCCAATTCAACAAAATTACCGTAAAATAATAATAAGCTTTGACAAATATTACTATAGATATTCATAATATCTTACAGAAATAATGATATTTCATTCATGAGCTACGTACTCGATATCGAGTTCAGCTAGCCATCATTTTGAAATGAGACGTAATTTTCATGCAGCGCAGTAGACTCGACAGCGTGCGGCAGAGAGGAAAATATGACGTGATCTAAGGCACGCGAATATCACGTGATCTAAGGCCCGCGAATTTCCCTCTCTGATGCATGCTGCCCTCTACAATCTACTGTGCCGCATGGCATTTACGTCTCATTTCAAAATGATGGCTAGCTGAACTCTATATCGAGTACGTAGCTCATGAAATATCATTATTTCTGTAAGATATTATGAATATCTATAGTATTATTTGTCAAAGCTTATTATCTTTTTATGGTAATTTTGTTGAATTGGAGTCCCTGAAAGCCTTACGTGATGTTTTTTAATTGGTTTAATGCTTATTGTTCCGATCAGCTCGGATGACGGTGTAGGGATGTAAACACGCATATCAAGCTTGACTCGTAACTTCACTACTTCAGCTTGCCGTTACACACGCATTTTTAGAACGAACGAAAGGCACTTCGATGTTATTTCAAGAGCTTTAAATTATTTTCGTTCATCAAAATATCAAGGGTAAACCATTATGTTGTGGATATATTTTGACAATTAAATTAATGCCTATTAGTATTACGATTTAATTGCAATAGTCTGATCAACATTTTAGTCTTGTGTGTGGTACTTTCTTGCTCTGTCTTCAGTGGGTCATAGATCTATTTCCACTTCCGTTTCTAAAAGCACTCGATCGGTACCACGAAGCGCGATTCCTTTCTTGCAGCCTCAATTTTAGAGCGATAAAAACACCTACCGTCAACTGAAACGATATCCATTTATTTTTTAAAGCATCTTCATTCAATTCAATTGATTATTTTATTGTTTTGAAAGCAGTAACTGTCTTTTCTGTCGCATTATTAGAACAACTACTGAATCTTAACTCCCGCCACTGCATGCATACGATTGTTAGTGTCAGTGGTGAAAATTTCGGGTACCCGGTCCCCGCCCGAAATTTTCAAGTCAAACCTGGGTTCGGCAAAACCCGTGATGACTCAGGCCTATAATAAATAATTGAATGGATACATGAGATATGTGGATGAATTAATTAATTGATGAATGCCTGAGTGGGGGAGGGAGAAAGGGAGAGAGTGAGTGAATGGATGGATGAATGGATGAATGAATGGGTGAATGGGTAAATAAATGAAAGAAAACATGGCTGAGTTAGGGAGGGAGTGAGTGAATTAGTAAGTGAGTGATTGTGGTGGTGGTGGTTATTTTACCTGATTGCTAAGAAAGCATAAATGCTTGTAAGTATAAAGCAAGCAGACCGCCGACAGCTTAAGGTCCTCTCCGAGGGACCTGGTAATGAGGATTAATGCCTTACCAAAGGGCATTAGCGCATCGCCTTAGTTTCAAACCCTGGTCACCTGATTACGAGACCACTGCTCTACTGACTGGGCTATCGCGCCTCCTAAATGAATAAATGAATGAATAAACATGAATAAAACAATATTGCCATGCCTCTGTTGCCCACCTCACAGATTGCAACATCCTCGGTGCGCCAGACAGCATCAAGTTCATCTTCAACAGTTCTGGAAGACCTTCAGGAGAGTGCTTTGTGGAGTTTGACTCTGAAGGTGACTTTCAGCAGGCAATGAAGAAAGACAAGAACTACTTACAGAAGAGATACATAGAGCGTAAGTGGAAATAGTTTGTAATACCGTACAGATATGGACTGGTAGGGTGTGTAGCCTTCTAGCCTTCGATGTCATACATGTGCGATGAAGACAATACAAACAATGGGTACGCTTGTGTGCGTGCGCAGAGTAGCTTGGATACAGTATGAAGCAAAAAAATACTCATTTGACCAGGTGGTCAATAGAACATTGCAAAATGACTGAATTATGCTAATTGCCATTCTTGCATTATATGACATTGACAAACTTTGGTCCAATCGCACAATTTCTATCTGTAAGAGCTATCTGATATCTGTAGTTTTGCAGCATAATAATACTTCATGGTACATGTAGTGCAATACTCAAAACGACATTTATCCTTTTTTTTCATGTAGTATTCAAATCTAAGCGAAGTGAAATGGAATGGGTCACAAATCGCAACAGCGGCGGAGCAGACGGAGGCGAGGGTCTAGTCAAACTAAGAGGACTCCCTTTCAGCTGTTCAAAAGAAGAGATCGCAGAATTCTTCAGCGGTACGTATCTAAATGGATGAGTTAAGACCATAGATAGACCAAACAGGGTAGGGGGCCATGTTTTTAGCGGTGCCATCTAATCTAAATGCATGTGTCCTGCATTTATGTTGTGTTTGGTTCAAGACGTTTGTAAACAGAAATTATTTCCCCCATCAAATGTTATTCAACAAAATGCTGTTTAACTTCTTGCTTGGGCAAGTGCATTCAATTGTCTTCAGAAAGCGGCATCAATGAAATAGGAATTTCCTGCACAATTCTGATTCAAACAAACCGAGATTGACAGGGGCATAATTATTGGTTGGTGTCCTAAGGAATTTGAAGGTCCACATTTTTAAAGGCTCTGGGAAACTCTTTGGGTGAGGGAAAATCAAATGTGCAGTTTTTATTTAATCCATGGTGAAGATTTTTTTCTTCTTCATTATTTGTGCATTTCTAATGTTTTTAGCCGAGTACAGGCAATTTATAGAAATGCCCTTTGTTGATTTTCCCCACCAATATTATGATGGTTACTTTGAATGTCATGTGGGGGAGAGAAGGGGATTAGATGGGTACATGTCAAAGAGGGGGTTTAAGGTGCTGTCTTTGTTATTCACTAGTGGTTCTGTTTCAAATTCCATGTGTATACATGTACATGTATGTTTAATGATTTAAGCATTTCCGGTATTAATAGGGACAAGGGTGGTGGGTTACGCAGAGGAGGGAGTATGTATGGGCTTTATTATTTTCTGGCACTTGGGCTCCGAATTCTGGGATGAAAAAGGAAAAAAGAATTGTATTTGTCCTGCTGAGCAAAACTACTATATTACAGGTCTATGAACTTACTTTTAGTTGGGGTAGGGGAAGAGGAAGGGTTTATATTGGGTTGACCCAGAAGCTTGGTACTTGTAGAAACTACAAAGGGGAAAAGCAAAGTTTACCATGTTATTTGTTTGCGATGTCTAACGTTGTAACTGACCTGTGTCTGTCCATTCCTTGTGCCTTCTTCTCCCATTCCTTCTCCAACTTTGATATGGGTTGGTGTTGTCTGGGGCAACATACCGACTCTCTCTCTCCCACACAAACTCATCCGTAAACCCTGAATGGGGTTGGGCTCTCGTCCGCTTATTGGGTGTGGTGTTGGTATCTCTCCGGGGTCCTATCGACGTTCGACGCTCGGCAACGTTGGGGTTGGTGTTTTTTGCGATGATGATGATGGGATGGATGATGAACGCAGGGTTGACGATTCAAGCGAATGGGATTACACTGCCTTCGGACAACGATGGGCGCAGGACGGGAGAAGCCTTTGTGCAGTTTGCATCAAAGGAAATCGCTGAAAAGGCTTTAAAGAAACACAAGTCACATATGGGGCACAGGTGGGACTAGAAATGTAGTGGTATGGTATGGTTGGTAACTTGGTACGATGATAGTTGTTCAATGTTTGATTTCCAATAAGTAAATTTTAATGGCATTCCTAAAAAAATTAGCACAATTGCTGATTGAAAGCTGGGTCATGTTAGTCAGTTAACGTTTTTGGAAAATTCAGCTGAACAAAAAAATCTGCATTAATAATGATTATAGTTTCAACAGAAATCAGTTTTGCTGTTTTTTCATTAGACTATAGACTCATTTTCATAATCCCTCATTAATACTTTTTAAGACTTAGACGAAATACATTCCTTTTTTAAGGAAAAGAGATGTATGTTCCTTCAATGTCACACATTTACATCTTGCTGTAGTTGAAGAAAAAACAACAACTATATTTTGATCAGTGTTCATAAACATTTGGATGTGACTGCTGTTTGGGGACTGGGACGTCAGAAATGGATTTTCTCTCTAACAATCTGCATTGCCATGGTCCTGAAAAGTATAAAGGAAAACTTGAATTGTTATGAACAACGATTAAGATATATTACGATTGCTTGAAAAGTTTATGACATTTTATCGACTGGAAGTGATCGTTTCACCAAATTCACTATCAGCCATTGCATTCATGAGTGCAATTGGGAAGGAAGCGCATGGGATTAGATTTTCAGGACTGCAGTTAAACATAATTTGTATGTGTCTTCCTTTTTTTACCATGAGTGCTTTTAAATGGTTCTTTAAAATAAAATAAAGTTAGAAATAAAAGAGTCCAGATAGATTTATGGCATGATTGAAGAGTTCAAGGATGACAAACTAATTCATTATGGCCCGAATTCACAAAGCAAGGTTTGAGCTCAAACCTCCTTTTGTTTCGCCAAACCTCCTTTTGTTCTTTACAAACCAGGTTTGTCGACAAACCTCCTTTGTGAATTCGGGCCTATGAGTCCAAACAGCTTTGCAGGCATACAAATCTAAATAAAGAATAAAAAAGAAAACATAAACCCTGCAATACATGCCAACTACGAATTGTTCCCTCACTTGTTTTTTTTTTTATTGGCAGTCTGTTCACATAATTTTGATTGAGCAAAATTGTACCATTTTAGCACAGTTTTTGTTGTTGCATAAGAAAGCAGATGTGAAGTTATCATTTCCTTATACATATTTTTCAATAACCTACATTGGCAAATATACAAATCATGAAATGACAAATGATATCAAAATAATTCAAATAATTTCAGATATGTACAGGACCTTTATTGTTATAGATCATTTCAGATGTTCTCTTATTGCCATCTGATGGTGCGATGCAGAAACACTTCTTTAAATTGAAAATTCTTCAGGCAAAATCGAGAAACTGAATTTTCTGGTCACAGTGTAGTAATATAGAAAATCCATCAGACAAAGGCATAGTGATTGATATATTTTTCTTGTCACACTCTGTACTTTTCTTGTCTCTCTTTGTACATTTCTTGTCACTCTTTGTACTTATACACTAGGTCCTGGCTGTTTTATACGTTCATATCCATATTGAAGCTGTACTAATATATGTAATGGGTATCACCTTAACACACAGGTACATTGAGGTCTTCAAAAGTTTCCCAGATGAGCTTCGGAGGGCTACCAACCCCGGTCGCGGGGGTGGGCGAGGCGGCATGAACCGACCCGGCCCCTATGACAGGTACTCTGGTGGTCGGGGCGATGGCTTCTCTCGTGGTGGTCGGGGAAGGAACTCTGGCTTTGAGAGGCGATACGGGGGCGGCGGTGGAGGTAATGGCGCATCTTCCTTTTTTTCCCTTTTTTTTTTACCTGACTGCTAATAAAGAAAACATGTGTATCCTTATAAGTTATTACCAGGGGACCGATGGTTTTAAGTCCTCTCCACGGGACGAGGTAGTGAGGATAAATGCAATCAATTATGCAATCAATCAATAAAAAAACCCAGTTAGAATATTGAGCTTGCATGATCTTTGATTGACTTTCTGCCGGTCTGGGACCCTTGGTATTACATCTCATTTCATTCAAGCATCACACTGTTGTGTAGCTTAAAGGGCTACTATGTTTATCACCACAACAACTGCCCTCTTGCATCTACAAAACAGTAGCTTCATTATCAAAGATAAACTGACCATGTCATGCAAAAGATTGACTTTTTTACTTCCCTCTTTCCAGGCTACGACGATGAATTCAACTATGGCTTCGGAGGCTACGGCGGTGGCAGCGAGGGCGGATATGGAGGAGGAGGAGGAGGAGGGGGAGGGTTTGGAGGAGGAAGGAGTGGTCGAGGAGGAGGAGGAGGGGGATGGGGTGGAAACCCCCAACCGCTGTTCCCCAGAGGCAGAGGTAAGAGCTCTTCTATAAGAATTATGATAATATAATATATTATGTGGCAGCTTTGCGGTACGTTTTTTTTTAAAGTGCTTTCTGATTACCAGCAGAACAAAGATAATGGGGGCAGTGAGCTCAGGTAAACTGTAAAAGAACTCTCTGGTAATATAACAATAAAATTATAAAATACCTAAATATCAAAGAGAGAAAATAGCAATTTTGCCTTACCAAATCCTAAAAGAGCTTCTGAGAACAGAAAAGAACAGTATTTATCACCCTGGGCAACGTTTCATGAAACCGTCATAAGTACAAGTTCACCGACACCCCAATGAAACGCATGTTAAGCTTCATACACGCATTTCAATAGGATGTCGTTGAACTTGTACTTACGACGGTTTCGTGAAACGCTGCCAATGTCATCAAATCTAATAACATTTTGAGCAGCTATTCACTTATTATGCGTGCACATATATGCCAGTCCATCGTTAATGATATTCACATCCTACCAGGTGTGTGATGAAGGTGTTATGATTTATGCTCTCATATTGCCTGCTGGTACCGCAAGCATGTTTGTGCCCAATGGATGGATGACTTCTACATGTAATGTCGTTTATTTTGTATATGAATATCTTGTTAAGATAGTGATAGTATTAAAGGGATCCGGTAACTTTGTCTCAGATTCTGAAACAAAATCCTGGATTTAGCTCATGCTGCAATGATAATTATAAACCTTTAGGTCAGTCAGGTACCCCAAGACTTTTACAAGCCGATCGCCTTTTAGTGCTTAAATATTACACCATATTATTACACCATACACCACGTAGGGCCGTGCATCTCAGATTTAACATTGTTAAACGATGTATCATTTTTTTAATTAAAAAATATACAAAACTTTTTTTTCATTTTTCTTTAATTAAAATATACACAACTTAAATAACTTATTCTACAATAATCAAATCCCAGCTGTTGGTAATGCTATTTGAAACACCTTGATTTTTTTTTGCAGGTGATTACAGACGAGGCGGAAGAGGAGGGGGAGGAGGAGGTGGCAGAGGAGGTGACATGGGAGGGGGTGGAGACTTTGTATCTGATACAGGCTTTTCAGTTCACATGAGGGGGTTACCATTCAGCGTCACAGATCAAGATATCAAAGAGGTAAGCTCATCAAGTCCACCAATCGGTTAAAGCCTGTCTGCACTAGTTGGCCAGGAGGGATTAGACCTCCCTGCATGGTCACTGACAGGTAGTGCTCTCATCAAATCAGTTCCAACTTAACATAAGAAAAAGAGGATCATGGTGGACCAACGGGTACCGCTTAGGCATTGTTTGCCATAAAGAGGGCGCAAGTAGCTACAAGTAGTGCAGTCCCGCTTTAAAAGAGTGGAAAGTGTTAAGTGGCTGGTTTTCCAACATATGCTCTAGCGATGATTGATCCGAGCTTTGTTTCGTCAAAGATATTTTGTTCACGCTAGGGTTGCAATTGGTTTTCATGTTAGCTTAAGCCTATTTGTACCATACCCTCTGTTTTGTGACCACCATTTGATTTTCAAGCAGGAAACTGTTGATAAGTCATTTAGTTTTAAACATTTATATGCCAGCCAGACCATCAATGTAGTTGAAATAGTTGAAATATTTATTGGTTACTGAATCATCATAGGTTATAACAATAATGTGACAATGTCTTTACATGAGTATAAAACATAAGTTAAATTACATTTCCACATTCAGTAAATCATAGATACATACGCTCGAAGAGGTGATGATACAGAAGGGCTACAGCCTAAGCGTGACAGCTTGATACGCTTGCAGCCCAGAAACATTTAAAATCATAACGATTGTAAAGTAAAGTAAATTACAGAACATAATTGGGGGAAAATAACAAAAAATAAACAGTGACTTGCAACCAAAAAAAAAATGGGATAGAGGGTGCATGGGAGGGGGATTTTCCTGCTATATCAAGGAAATGCTGACAAACATATATGATATCATGTGTTAATTTAAGAGATTTGTCAATATTTGCTCAATAAAATTGATTTCACACTTTTCTTGAAAGTATATACTGACTTCAAGTTACGGATGTCAACGGACAGTGAGTTCCAAATATCCGGACCAGAATGTCTTATAGATTTCATAGCCATTGTTGTTTTAGGATTACATAAATGGTATTTATTTGATTGTCTGGTTGGGTATGTATGAATATTTCTATTCAAACAAAACATTGGTGGGAAGTGGGAAGGTAGGGAATCATTATGTAGACGGAACATGAACAGTGCTTTTTGTAAAAAGTTAATATCAGTTACTTTCATGTAACCTCAGTCTTATGTCTTCATCCCAGTTCTTCCATGGAAGTGCCACGCCCTCAAACGTTTGCATCCATGATATCAACGGCAAACGCAACGGTTTCGCCGCCGTCGACTTCCGAACTCACGACGAGGCCAAGGCAGCCATGAAGAAGGATAAGAACAACATCGGTAGTCGTTACATCGAGCTCTTCCTTCATTCCAGTGAAGAAGAAGGAGGTGGTGGAGGAGGAGGAGGTGGTGGTGGTGGTGGAAGGGGGTTCGGCTCCTCTGGAGGTGGCGGCGGTGGTTACTCAGGTCAGTAGCAAATGGTAGTAAACTACGTAGTAGATGTTATTGCATCCATAATTGTATTTATGAAAAGATTAAATCAATAATGATAGTAATAGTAATAATGATGATGTAGATCATGATGAGGAGGATAGTAATAATGATGGTAATGGATAATTATATGCCTTTTTTGTAGAGCGCAGATCACATTAATGAGAAAACATCCCAAGATGCTTTCAAAGGACTTTGGATATTATATAGATGGTAAATCCAGTGATTAATATAACTCTAGAGCATCATGAAGTGATCTGTATCTATGCACATGTTCCTTCTAAACATGTGCCCGTTAAATACAGTTTTCAATGAGAATTATAATTCCAGGGTAACAAATGTATGTGGGCTTTCTGTTGAACTGATGACTACAGTGAGGTTTAGCAAATATATATATTTATATATATATATATACATGTAGATGGTTAGTTGGTTTGTTTGTTTTACCTGACTGATAAAAAAGCATGTGTATGCTTGTAAGTAAGCAACTAGGGGAGCAAGGGACTTTGTAATTAGGATTATCATTAATGCCGTGCCAAAAGGCACGATCACATCGAATTGGTTTTGAACCCAGGACCACTGCTCTACCACTGAGGTATCGAGCTGCAAACATTGTAGGTTGTTGTGGTAGGAATGGGGTCGGTCATGGTGCCTGTACTCAAAGACATCTTGTTTCTGTGTGTGTTGTAGGTGGTGGTTACAGTGGAAGGGGAGGTGGTCGCGGCAGTGGTGGTGGTAGTGGAGGTGGGGGCTACAGGGATTCCCAGATGGGTGGTTACAGCGGCGGTGGTGGAAGTGGTGGTTATGGTAAGACGATTTACATGTAACTTGCCTCTCTGCCCTTTAGCGTATCCCTTTTGCTTGTTTTCTCTATCCTTATTTTGCTGTTGTGTTTTTCTTATTTAAGAGTATTATGCTGTAGATAAAGCAGAAAATGTTGATATATTATGCAATGTGTGTAATATTCAGGTTATAGTTACATGTACTTAGTTAGCAACTTGCATGTAGTATTGGTACTGTATGTATTTCTAAAAGTCTATGTTTTAACCCATTGCATGCAATATAATTTCAAATAGTTAGCCTGTTCCCTCCTAAAATATGGATGTATGCATGGAATAATAGTAGAAGTGTATAACATTTGAAAAATCTTCTTGTTTGTTTACAAGCATGTGTTGGTAAAGATGTGAATGATAAGATATGCATGTTTACAATTTTTGTGAAGTAAGCTTATTTTAGAAGAAAAAAAATTTGAATTACCTGTCATTTTACTTTTTGTAACGTCAAATTGTTTCTTTCTCTTTATTTCTCTCTCTCTCTTTTTTCATTCCTTTTTCATCTTTCTTTTTCTCTATTTCTCCTCTCTTTCTTTCTTTCTTTCTTTCTGGTGTATTTAGTTGAGTCAATTACATAGCCACCTTCTACTTATCCATTGCCCACTGTGCTACTATAATATTTCATTCATTATATTTGCCTTCCCATCTTAACGAAAATCATCATAATTATTCCATTTTTAGAACAAGAAAATTAGAACGAGAAAGCACCCAGAATTTTTAAGTCAATTTGTTTGTGTATTATTGAACATCACCCATGAAGTTGAACTTAACAGGAAAAAAACTGTACTAGAAGTTTTTATTTGAAATACATTGCAACCCTTTATGGAATTGAAATGGAAGTCTAGATGCTCAAGATTTTCTTCAGATTGTGGCAGATATATTTGAACGGAAAATCATAAATTCCATTGTAAAAATTAAACTTCCTGTTCGAACATATTTGTATGCCTCCGTTACGAAGTAGCCGGAGGCATTATGTTTTCGGGTTGTCCGTCCGTCCGTCTGTCCGTCCGTCCGTACGTACGTCCGTCCGTCCGTACGTCCCGTTCTCGTGATCGCGTTATCTGAAGAACTGATTGATGGATTCCTGCCAAACTTTGGTCATGTATGTTACTTGCAGAGCCGATGAACTGATTAGATTTTGGGGTCATGAGGTCAAAGGTCAAAGGTCACAGGGCTCATTATGTATTTAAAAACAGCTCGTGATCGCGTTATCTGAAGAACCGATTGATGGATTCCTGCCAAACTTTGGTCATGTATGTATCATGTAGAGCCGATGAACTGATTAGATTTTGGGGTCACGAGGTCAAAGGTCACAGGGCTCATTATGTATTTAAAAACAGCTCATGATCGCGTTATCTGAAGAACCGATTGATGGATTCCTGCCAAACTTAGGTCATGTATGTTACTTGCAGAGCCAATGAACTGATTAGATTTTGGGGCCATGAGGTCAAGGTCAAAGGTCAAGCGGCTCATTATGTATGCAAAAATAGCTTGTAATCGCATTATCATTAGAACAGATTGATGGATTCCTGCCAAACTTAGATCATGTATGTATCTTGCAGAGCCAATGAACTGAGTAGATTCTTGGGTCATGAGGTCAAAGGTCATGGGCTCATTATGTATGCTAAAATAGCTTGTGAACGCATTCTCATTAGAACTGACAGATGGATTACTATTTAACTCGGGACATCTTGCAGAGCCAATGAACTGAGTAGATGTTAGGGTCATGAGGTCAAAGATCAAAGGGTCATATATGTATATGAGAAATTGCTTGTAATCACGATATTCTGAGAACCTTATAATGGATTACAATTGAACTTGAATTTGAAAAATTTCATCTGTTTTGGTTTGTAAAATTGCTCTATGACGGAGGCATCATTTCGACTGCGCGCAGTCAAAGTTCCATTTATGGCGCAATATTAACACCATGCTATTCAAAATTTGTAGTACTTATGCTTCTTTCCAGACTTTTCCCAGTTTTTTCAAGAGCTATATTCTTCATGCAATTGTTTTTTCCCTCTGGGAAATCATTTTAATTCAATCTCGTATATTTTTTCAACAGGTGGCGGCGGTGGCGGAGGTAGTGGTGGCTTCTACGGTTCAGGTGGCGGAGGAGGTGGCGGCAACAACTATGGTGGGGGCGGCTATTAGTACCCTGCCACACCCGATCTTATGCTCCCAGCAACATCACTTTCACATCCCCATACATGTATGATTTAATGGGGCACCGAATGCTCTTTGTGAAATGCGACTAGTTTATTTCCCCATCCACATTGTTAGGTACCGTGCTGTAGATGATCTTGCAGGAACCATTATATTATGTTCTAGTTTGAATATGTGTTGATAAAAGCTACAGTATATTCAAGCATACATAAACATTTAAACTTAGGAAAATCTGCAAAAATCTATTTGGATTCATGTTATTAGCTGTCCAACATATCGTCATCACTCCTTTTGTAACTTTATTTTTCCCTTCTTTTTTAAATTATAGCTTTTATATGATTCATAGGCTGCAAGTAAGAATATTCGCTCATTATTAATATACTTTATAACAATTATGTTCTAGCAGTTTTTACTGGCTTTCATTACTAGTAAGTTGTATAGTATGTTTGTAATTTCAAATTATGTAATTGTTAATAATCTTACCAGTGAAACATGTTAAGAAATTTGAAAGTAAATTACTCATAGAAGAAAGAAGAGAGAGATAGACTCAGTAATTTTGCCAAATCCTTTGAAATTCAAAAATATTCTTTTTAATTCTTAAATTAATGCGTATGTTTCTATTGAGACTGTCTGGCCAAAGAGGTTTTTGGTTGTTTTTAACCATGTACAGAATATTTTATTTGTTTTTCTAACGTCTAGTCATTTCATATCTATAATTTATTTAACGTGCATTCACTCCAGTGCCACACGACCCAAGATCCATCCTTAAAAATATCCTGCAGTTTAGAGAGATATTATTCGCATGTATGTATGCATGCATTCATTCAATATTTTGGACAGATGATTCATACAATTATAAAACCTAAGTATTAACTTTGATGCTGTACTTTGAGTAAATAAGTGATGTAGGGAGATAAGTTTTTGACCTTGTCAAGAATAGTTTGTAAATATTTCTGCCTTTGAATGAATGTTTTCTGACTTTCATTCTATGATTGCATCTTTAGATAACTTGTTTAGAGGTTGTTTTGGGGATGTGTATTCTAAATTGCATGAAGATCATGTTGTCCTATATATTTTCATGTACATATATTGTATGTCATTTGAGATTGTTGACTTGTGTCTCGTTTGTATCGTTTTAATTTTGATAAAGTTGTGTTATCGTTGTCATTTACATCTGAAAAATTAATTGTGATGGAATGCATATTTGACCATTTAGTTTACTTATAATGGACATGTAATCTAATGATATTAACTCTATAAGTTTCACAAACAACATCGATTCAAATTGCCAATGAGCTGTACAAAATTATTATCACAATTTTATCTGTTATCTGTAATATCTGATCACTAATTTGAGAGTTTGAGATGAAATACTTAATAGTTTGGTATATCTCATATCGTCTTTAACCTTAAAGAGTAGGAATGCTGGGAAATGTTACTGTCGAATTGGTACGCTAGTTTTAATGTCACAATTTTACAGTTAGATTGAACTTTGTTCATATTCCTGTTCAATTAACAGTGTATTCTCAATCATCATCATGTTCCCAAAGATAAAAGTAGTTATGGACAGATTTGTAAAAGCTGCAAAATATATGGGCCATGTACAGTATGTATGTTTGTGAGTATGTCATATCCTTCTGTAAGGTATCAACTGAACTACCATATTGAGAGTCGAATGTTCTAGCTATCTTGTACTGTATATTCATATGTACCAGTACATGTAAATGCATCATTAGTTTCGTTTCTACATCGAATCCATGCAGCTTTGCTATGAAACACAGTCCACCGTCATGTGCATTTTCTCTCCATTTTCAACATTTGCAGGTTAATACAGACCATTCCGTTGCATGCCTAGGGCAACAAGAAGTGGCATTTTGCCAGATTGGCCGTAAAAATGTTTCACTCTGATTACATTTCGATTAGGGCCAAGTGATACGAGTAACTTGGCAAGTGCCGTGATAATTGTAAGCCATAATTGTGATCAGATACACCTACATATGTTTCTTTCTATTGTGATGACATGTGCTACAACGGTCCGTTTTGTTCCCAGCTTCTTTGTAGATGCATTTGTCTGTTTTTTTCTAAATAAACTCTCAGCCTTCAGACTGAATTCCTTTGCGTATGAGCATTGCCTAGTTGCCTTGAAGACCGTTAGGTAAAATAGGAAGTGATCTGTAGATGTTGAATAGATGGTGTAGGTCAGTGGTTTGTATGGTGTTCTTGACTAGATCAAAGTTTAAAGAGAGGATTTGGTTCTTCAAAATCTAGGAATAGCAATGAATACAGGCATGCTGCAGCTTTTTCTATTGCACTCATCCATCAGAGCAAATCGCAAATCTGATTTCTGTTCATTCTTGAGATTTACTCTGACGAGTGCAAGACGAAAAGCTTTAGCATGTCTTGAGAACAGAGTTTGAACTATCATGACAAAGCAACATCTTGGCAAATCACAGGAAATGTTTGGATTCCCTCTTCAAACTGATCTGAATCTAAAATAGAGTGAACGAAAGGAGAAAGACCAGTGAAGAGTAGAGAGAGAGAGTGGGGGTTGGGAGATGGAGACAAGAAAGAGAGGGACAGTTGGAGAGAAAGACAAGACAAGAGAGAGAGAGTAGGAGAGACGAAGAAGGGGCATGAATGATAAATATAAGATAATATATCTACTTGGATGTACCGGAGGGAAGAAAATAATTTTAAAAAGCATGGATGTTGGTGTCTACCACGTTTGTTTTTTTCTATCTTTTATTCACCCTTCCAATATTTCATTTCACTTATGCAATGATCTCTCCTTTTTATTTTTGCAATTCTTGTATCCTCTATCCCTTCTCTCTCTTCCTTTTTCTCTTGCCCTCCCTTCCTAGTATTTGTCTCTTTCCATATTCTATTCTTTCTTTTTTCCCTCCATCTTTCTATCCTTTGTTCTTTGACGAAGTACAATGTATAACATTTCAATAGTTTTTCTTTAAAAGTGCTCAAAGGTTTGCTCTGGGTCAATTTAAATTGTTACAAATTAATTTCAATTTTAAATAGAGGATATTATAAACATTTTTATAAAAATCTACAAATTAAAAAATATTAAATATGAACTAATATGAGGTACATGTACTCTCGTAACATTTTGGTTTCCTATCAACTATTTGTCTAATTTATGAAATACTGAATTTTATATAGGTTTGTTACAAAATTACATAGAAGGCAGTATTTTGGTCATTCCATGTCGAAGCTATTTAAAATGCAATATTTTATGACTTTAATGAATGGTTGATAAGAAGCTCTGCTGAAGTACTTCAACTAAATCTATATTGTGGTGCATCTGCAAGGCTTTTGTATAAATCTATATTCATTTCATTAATTGTAGATTTTATTTAAATACATGTGTATCTATAATTTTTCTTTTTTTTCAAAATTGAAAATTCTTTGGTCATTCCATGAGTATTGAAATTGACCTCTGTCTCACAAATCACAGTTTCAACTCGAAATGAAAAAGATTGCAGGGCATGTAGCACTTTAGTTGCCAAAATGGTCATTTATTTACAGGTTTCAAATTCAACTTACAAGAAAAGTAAACAACTAAAATTTTACCCAGCCATTATTCACAGTAAAAATCTATCAATAATAATAAAAAACCCGGTCGGGGGAGCATCTCTAATGGGCTGGTTATCGGTACATGTCTACACGAGGTCATAAAGGGTGCATGAAATGTTATGGGTCCCCGTCGCTTCAGGTTCCACTGTACGAGAACTATGTGGGAAAGTGTTCAGAAAGACAAATACAGAGAGGAAAATCTCAGAATCTTGTTTTGTATGAGCATGAAGTGTCTACTTTCTATCACGTACCCTATTACTGTAAAAATAAATAGTTGAAAGATAGACATGTGAATAAAATGCTCGTTAAAAAAAAGGTTCATGGTATGTTACATGACAATGAAGTTTCTGCATTTTCCCAAAGTTATTAGAGCAAAAAAGGTCAGACGAGTGCATAGAGCATTTTTCAGATGCTCTATCTCAGATTGACAATGTTTTATACAGTGCGTCCCAGAAAAAACGAAACCGAGAAGTATCGATGTTTTATCATAACTTAATCACAACCATAATTAATGAATGATACATATTTGGAAAGCTTAGAGTCCCCTCTTTCAGTTGATGCTACTCACGTGATGCATATTTTACGCATGAGTGATTAAAAGCAATTTGAAGGAAGGAAACCAAAAAGTAATTTGGCGGGCGGTATCTGAATGTCAAAGAAAAATTCATATTTCTAGAAAGTTCATTTTCTGCTCTTTTATATGATACCTCAATCAGGAAAAATGAGCGAGGAATGACAAAGTTCTGTTCGTTTAAAGTAGTGCTTGCATTTCCATAATGTTATTAAACGAATTCGTTTTCACTGGCTGCCTGCCGTATCAATAAACGAAATTAACAAAAGACTTGACTCCGTTTCGTTGACAATCAGCCGTAGACGAGAGACTTCATGCATGGCTGATTGTCAACGAAACGGAGTTAAGTCTTTTGTCAAATCTGCTTTTTGCTACGGAAGGCACCCAGTGAAAACGAATTCGTTTGTTAAAATTATGAAAATGTAAGGGCTTCTTTAAACAAACAGAACTTTGTTATTCCTGGCTCATTTTTCTTGATTGAGGTATCATATGAAAGAGCAGAAAATGAACTTTCTAGAAATATGATTTTTTCTTTGAAATTCAGATACCGCCCGCCAAATTACTTTTGGGTTTCCTTCCTTCAAATTGCTTTTAATCACTCATGCGTGAAATATGCATCACGTGAGTAGCATCAACTGAAAGAGGGGACCCTAAGCTTTCCAAATATGTATCATTCATTAATTATGGTTGTGATTAAGTTATGATAAAACATCGATACTTCTCGGTTTCGTTTTTTCTGGGACGCACTGTATAGTAAATAGTGGGTTGTATGCATAGTCAGTCTACTTGTATTTCAATCCAACACTTTCCACCCCCCCCCCCCCCTCCCTGCATCTGCTCAGTATGTGAACATATAACAAATATTGTAGCAAGAATGCCAATCTGATATGCATTCTCTTACGACAATTCAGACAAAAATAATCAACACAAGATATGAAAAATTGATACAGGCAAATCCTACCATAAGAGAGTCTAAAGACCTGCACAAAGCACAATGTCATATCTTGTTACAATGGAATATTACAAGATGAAATGAGTCATTATCACCACAATATGCAGTATTCATTACAAGCGATTTTTTTAAAGTAGGATTTGCCTGTACACGAGACAGTAACATCAATATGCTTATAACATACTACGGAACATATAGTTGAGAGACTGACTGGAGTGATACATGTAGTATAACGGTTGCCTTCTAAAATAAACAAAATCAAATAAATATAGTGAAACCTGAAAGACTGCTCAAGGGAGATCAATAATTGGTCTTTAGAGACAGGTGGTCTTTCTATACAGGTGGTCACTAAAGCAGATTTGACTGTATACAGTGTAACTGGAAATAAGGTAGTCATACTGGTCTGTAGTCCCTTTTATCTTGTTTGTGGTACAACGTACATACGGAAGGATGTCTAGTCTATGGAGGCTATACAATTTCATCCCATGCATCAGTATTGTATAAAAAATGTGATGTCTAGGTTTAAACTGAGGTAACACAAGGTTTGAAGGGAAGTCCACTCTGATATCAAGTTGGTTTTAACAGCAGAATATTAGCAAAGTAGATTGGTGAATGTTAGAGGAAAATACAAAAAAAAATATGAAAGTTGTAACTTGTAATGATTGTCCTTGCTATCAGCAATTTTTTCCCCATTTTTTTATTTTTATCTTTTAGAATTAGAGTTATCAAACTTGTATTATTTCTTGGTTTTTGATTAAGGAATAGATCTATTTCAAAGAGGAGGAGTAAATACTTGTGTGTCAAATAGTATTTCTCGAGCACCTTTCTGATAAAATGATTTCTTGTATTATACTTTTCTTGGAGTTTCATCAACCCTTTAATTTCCTGCTCTTATGAACACCAACTTGATTCTGGGTGGACTACCCCTTCAAAAATATTCATGGAGTAAGACTTATGATATCTGTAGCAAACAGAACACTAAGATTTAGAAGATGATTCCTCTACCCCTGTCCCCATCCTCTGTGGATCCTGGGAGGGGTAATGTACTGCTGGAGGCTTTCCGCTACCCTGCTGTGACCTGGGGGGTGGAGGCATGTTCGGGGGAGGGGGCAGGGGCATTCTGTGTCGCATGTGGGGCGGCATGGGGCCATCTCTCCTGCCCCCGAAGGGAGGGGGAGGAGGATACCGGGGCATCCTTGGGGGTGGTCCACCTGGAGGGGGAGGGGGAAACCTTCCCCTGTTGCCTGGGTGCATGTGGTGGGGAGGAGGGGGTAACCGAGGGGGTGGGGGCATACCCATGCCATAGCCGGGAGGGGGTCTGAACTGAGCGTGGTGGGGGTGGGGCGGGTTGTTCATTGGAGGAGGAGGCAGCATGGGGGGAGGGAATGGTGCGTTGCCTTGGTCTTGGCTCATTTGTGGTGGATGTGGTAATACTGCAAGGGAAACAAAAATAAGACAAGAGAGTATTAAAGAATTGTAAAATATACTAGAATTGAATGGTTAATCTAAATTACATTACATAACATTAGAACCTACATACAATGTCCAGCTAGGATACAACAAAATTAAAGGCAGATGGTATATCTAAACAACTTCAAATCATCTTCACCAACACAGCATATTTACATTTATTCACATGGCAGTGATATAATGAACATTTTCTCGATCTCTATGGTACAAATATGACAAAATAAACAACTGTACAACAGCATAAAACAACAATCACATCTGTTATCTCTTCAATATGTTACCCTTTATGTGTCTGCATGTCAAGCAAATGAATACTTTGATAAAGTATTTAAAACTCCAATTCTTTCCAGAATCTTGACTCAAGATCAAGTAGAAGCCTTTCATACATTTTACTGTTATCATTTGTAACATTTTATTTATGTGACTTAAAGAGAAGGTTGAGTTCTGGGAAGAGGTGAAAAATAATTTGTGAGCGTTATCATTGTTATTATCCAAGTGTGGAGGAACATCAGATAAAACATGTTCCCTGAAAAGCATGGCTCTTCAAATGCCTTCATATTCTAAATATGGAATGTAACGGTATAGAAATCGGGACGGATTTTATGCCACATGTTTGTGTAGTCCCATATACATCTTTCTGTGTACAGTGCTTGTAACTTTACCAAGACTGGGCCAAATTTCTTATCATTTTGATGATTCCAGAACCTTGCAGAACACACATATACTTATATGCTAGATGATCAACCTTTTCTGATTGCTTCCACATCGTTTCTTTCACAATGCAATTGCATGACCAGAACTCAATTCTATCTATAAGGCCTTTTAGCACTTACCTCCAGGCAGACCCGGTACAGGTTCATAGTTGAGCTCCTTCTCGCTGTCTTCCTCCTTCTTCCCTGACCCCAGCTGGGCTTGGGGCTTCCCCCATTTGATGTTTAACCTTCGACCTTTGATGATCAGCTTCTGGAAGGAGTTCTCTGCAGCTCCTTCGGCTCCTAGCCTGTTTGTGAAGGTGACGAAAGCACACTGCTGCTTGGGAACCACGTTGATGCTCCTCAGCTCACCAAACTGATAAAAGTGACCCCTGCAAAGGAAGATGAGAAGAATTTAATACTTAGATCGAAATCATCTAAACAAATATAAACCACTGCAACAACAACAAGTTTTTTTTAACATGCATGTATATGAATGGTAACTACATACACCAAAGGTTGTACACATTAGCTCTGTGTTATTAAAGATACAGAAATGTGAAGACTATTCCACTTTACGTCATCATTTTATAAAATGCTGCAGTTTTGCTGCGTCATATATAAACAAAGCTTTAATAGATTTAATTCATTCATCATTCTAAATATTTAGACAAAATAACAAACAATATCGCATACATAAAGATTCAAAATAACATACATTACAAAGATAATCATACAATATAATATACCTCATAAAGGTAATCTGGACAAAATAAAAAATTATAGGGAATAGTGAGTATTTATGAGAATGAGGATACTTACTTGAGGTCTTCTTCTGTTACTTTGTCCCCCAGCCCGCCGACATAGAGCGTCGTGATCATCCTATCTTCAGGAGCCTCTAGCTTAGGCATGGCCGCCGCTCGTCTCATCAGCTTGTCGGCGACGGGATCGTCCACTCCGTAGAAACGATCCTTGATGTTCTGATCAGCCAAAGGATCGTCTGGGTCCGTTGGCTTCTCATGCCTAGGATTACACGAAAACAAAACACAAGACGATGGAATTAACAAAGCAATATATATAAGAAATAAAGGAGATTGTTCAGAAACAATTCAATCTTCTATAACTATGGAATAGCCAACTTGTTTATAAACACAGCTTAGTTTGTTACAAGTAACATTTTATCAACTGATACATAGCACATGAATCCCCCATGCATTGGTACATCAGTCCAAGGTTTGTGAGTTGTCCCTAAATGAATGAAATGTATAAATCTTTCACATGCCTTTAGTCTCACATTCAAGAATATTCATTAACTAGTACACCCAATTTTGTAAGTTGTCCCTATCTAAATGATTATATTAAATTTAAAAAGACATAGATTGAATAAACACTGCACAATATCTGCAACATTTCTTTTCTGTATAGTACTGTATTTTATTCAAATCACATCAATTTTCAAGATGAATTCCACACATAATTTTCCTTATACATCAGTTTGATAATAATATGAAACACTGCTTGAAGATCAGCCGGTCAGCTTACCGGTACGGACACTCTTCTCCTCTCTTACACTCTCCCTTGACCCAGAAGGAACATATATGAGGTCTGTTCCTCTTGTAGTAAGGTGTGGTCCTAGCCAGCTTGAGTAGCAGATCGCTAGGGGCCTGGGCCTTCCCTACAGCACCTAGAGCTTGGTTACCTTCAGCATTGGCCAGCTGTGATATGATGACACAACAACCCAAATGTCAAGTGTAAATATCAAAGGCAATGCATAAATATGATTAACCTTGGAAAATAAACCTGTTAATGGTTATAGACACACATGAATACTGAATAATAGAGCAGGGGATATCATTAATTTAAGATGAGAGACTAAGAGACAGGACTTCCATATACTTGATTGTCTTTTTATCTCCGTATTCCTTTGTATTTTATAATGTACATTATTATGTATTTGCATGGGTTTTATAACTGGAATGTGGAAAACTAAATAAATGAAATTAAAAAACTATTCAGCAAACTATATAAAAATAGCTTAATCATACAATGATCAGGGGTCAGAAAAATAGTTAAACTAATAGTCAGGTCTAAGTTTGATCACTTCCCACTCTAAATAAAGATTTCTTAAGATATGTAGTTCACATCGCTAAGGAATTAAATTTATAGACACACTGTTCTTACTGAAGAATATTTTAAAAAAATCATATTTGCTCTCACTACACAGATATTACAAGCGCAAAATAGCATTGTATAAGTGTCACCCAAAAAATAAAAAATAAATAGCTACCACTACAATAAAACAAGACAAAACAGAACAAAAAAAAGAATGGAGATTACATACCTCTCGCTCCATGTTCTGTGAGTAGTACTCCTTGTTGACATCAGACTTGGGCATTTCATCTTTGACATTGAGGGCAGCATCACGTACTTGGATTGGTAAACCTGAATCAAAACAGAAAAGGGTTGACATTTATAAACAGTTCTTAATATAATTAGTGTTCTTAGTGGATTTTTACCAAGAGCCTGGACTTGGGTAATTTATTTCATCCATCCATTGATCACTCTTTAATTCATATTTACTTATTTACTTATTCATCAATTTATTTTCTACTTCTGTTTATTCATTTAAACTTTGTGGGGGGTGGGGGGGGGTGATAATTATTTGTATGAAATGATACATATGCAGTTATTACCCATGTCTGGTTGAGTTTATCCTTGATATTTTAGTCTTATCATCACCAAATATGTGCTACGTTCTGGGTCATGAAGCCTGGCTACATCATTTATCATTTGTTCGTTCAAATTTTGACATTGAAAAAGAAACTATTAATTTTTATATATTGATTTACTTCACATCTTCATGAAGTTCAGTAGTACAAAGCTGATCTACCACATAGCCATGAAAACAAAAACTGTACAGAAACATGAAACATGCATAATTACAACTGATACTATGAATGAATACAAGATTACAAGACTTCTCAACACTTACCATACTCGAGATCTAGCAGGCAAGTCTGGCAGACGTTCTTCAGTTTGCTACAAGTTTGGCAGACCTCCGTCTTCTTGAACCTCATCCGAGCCCCAGGACACCAGCGGAATATGGTGAAGGGACGCTGACATATCTTACACTCCCGCCCAAACTTCTCCTTGGTCTAGAAAAATAAAACATAATTATTAATATTAATAATAATGAAAGGCATTTCTATTGCGCTGTCTATCTAGAAATTCTATTCCTAGGCCCATTTATTATTACCCCGGCTTCAGCCTAGCTGCCATCACAGCGCTCCAGCATTTCAAGGAATTAATTCCTGCTAGGTATCCATTTACCTCACCTGGGTCGAGTGTGGTAAATGAAGATTAATGCCTTGCAGGGATGATTTTGCCGTTATCAGACTCTAGTTGTGCTACGGTTTTGCTGCAAACAAATTACAACGACCACAACACCATCAGAATATGGTGAACGTTGACATATCTTACACTCCTGCCCAAACTTTTCCTTTGTCTACTTTGGATAATAAAATACAACGGCAGGGATGATTTTGTCGTTAGCAATCTATAGGTTCCTTCATACAAGTAATGGTTTTGCTGCTAACAAATAACAATGACAAAATGGCACTTTCCTCAATACCAATTACCTCAATATCAGGAAATATCGGAAAATGAAAATTGATGACGGACTACAGGTACATGAAGTTTGCACTTGCCCATTACATTTTTCTTTTCTTCTCTTTTTACTTTTTTTCGGTCTAAATATAAACATTTTAGGGTAAGAAATACAACATGTTAGTTTGATTTTTACTTTTAGCAACGTACTGTAAGAACAACAGTTTTGAAATATTTCACTAAGTTATAAATAAAAATATGACAGAAAGCAGATTTAGAACAGAATGATATTTAAAATATGAACTTTTCAATTTCTCAAGTCTCAACCTATTAAAATTGAAATGCCTAAGTTTGTATTCCCTATAAATTTGTTGTCAAGATGGTTGTTGTTGTTATAGAAAACCAATAACTTTTCTTTTTTCAATGTTATAATCTGAGGATTAAATTCTCTACAACTTTGGCTAAAAGAAACATCTATGAACATACTTTACTTGTTCTCTTGGGGTTGTACAACATACTAATTATAATAATAAATATGATGATGATGATGATGATGATGATGATGATACCCATTTACCTCACCTGAACTTGCCAAAGGACATATTCAAAATATCCTGAGACTTATCCACAGGACCACAACACCTCTACAATAAGTGCTTACTTACCATACGAACATAGGGATTATCACCGAGGCATGTTTGGCACAGAATGGGAAAGTCCTGGAAAGAAAAATTGAAAGAGAGCAAAAGATTTAGATAATATGATTGTGGTCTGTAGATTCTGCATATATCTCTTACAATGACACAAGTACCAGTAAATACATTCATGGATTAATCATAGTAAAGCTAGGGGGCAATGTGCATCCTTAATTGTCAGCAATGCATCACACTCTTAAATCAAGAAATGCTAAAGGCAAATCCTACCCAGCAAGAAATAAGTTGGCTTTAAAGAATGGTTTGTAAGGCAAGCTGTATATGATGAAGAAGAGGATTGATCATAAGAAGACTCCTCCATTTAACCTGGATTTTTATATTCTAGTGAGGAGTTCTTCATTTTTGGACAGGATTTTGACCCTGGATTATAACTGGATTATCTGGATATATCAGGAGTAATATAATATAATAACGGCCATTCTGATTTCTGAGTGGTAAATTTGTAATTAAGTATTCAAACTAACAATATTATTTTCCCCCGTTCATTTCTACATGCGTGGCATGGTCGAAATCAGGTACAAATCTTTAAAGCGAAGAAATCCCCAGCCGATAGTTTCGCCATCGCGTGTTGTTTTTCCAGCAATAGTCCTGGTACTCTCAGCAATCATTTCGGTCAATAAAAAATCAGCCCTAAAAGGCTTGGTCCATATCGCGCACATGAAAACTCAGAACTTTTTTGTTTGCGTTACACATTTAATACAAACCGATTCTTTTGTGGCCCTTTTCTTCTTTTTTTTGTTGGGGAGAGGCGAGTAGATTTTCCACAGAGATTTGAGCAGGTGACCAAGAAAGGCACACACTAAGTATGAAGCAGCGCTTCACCGAGATTGACGATAGATTTCCGGACATTTGAACGACTACTTGCTCTAGATCTAGTCTACTCTAGCCTAAATATTATTGCCATTTTCTTAATCAAACGTTCGGCGCTAGTGTAGTTCCGTATCCATTTTTTTAGCAGTCTCATATCCATTCTTAGCAAAGGAATTTTAGCCCAATTTTTAACTAATTTTAATCATAATCATATATTGCATTTTCCACCTGAATTTGGATCACATCCGACATCAGGAAGCCTCCGTTTGGGGCTTCGATGTCGACGTCGTCGCTCAGTACATACCGTCTCTGCGCTATAGCTTTGCAACTCAACTGAAGCTATCAGTCTAAAATTATGCAAGCTTCTCGTATAGTTTATGGTATTGTGCATGTGCGTAATACCATAAAGCATACAAGAAGTTTGCATAATTTTAGACTGATAGCTTCAGTTTGAGTTGCAGAGCTATAGCGCGGAGACGGTACTACATCTACATCTAAGGTGGTACTGGACAGGACCAATTGGTATATACGACCAGATTTCCGTGGCATCGCAAACTGTCAACAAACATCACAACTGATGCAAAGTTCAAAAACAAAAATAATAAGGTGCTCATAAAATAGAGTGGGTTGTAGACATCATCTAATTTATAGATGAAGTAGAGCCACATCGACGCTCTATCCCGCCTGTGTACAGCTGGGCTGAGTGGTCATTCTGCATGTAGCTCCAAACTTTGGTATTGAAGGACTTGGCCGATGTTGACTCTTTGATGATGGTGGCTGGTAGTCGATTCCATTGCTGAATGGTACGAGGATAGAAGCTGTTCTTGTATGCTTCGGTCCTGGCAGAGTAGTTGATGTACTGGCTTGGTCTTTGACTACGGGTGACTGGTCTGTTGGGGTTGTTGGCGACTGGGATAAACTTCTCTGGGATGGTAATCGGGAGTTCATGAGAGTTGATCTTGAACAGCATGGTAAGACGTGCAACTGTCCTCCTATCTTGAAGTGAAGGCCACTTCAGCTCCTGCAGCATCTGGCTGACGCTAGCCGTACGCTGATAGTTCCCTTTCACAAAACGGGCAGCTTTCCTTTGCACTGATTCAAGGGCTGAAATGTGCTTCTGGAAGTAGGGATCCCATGCTGTACACGAATACTCCAAGATTGGCCGTACCAGGGAAGTATAAGCCTGCTGCTTGATCTTCTCAGGACACTTGTAAAGATTCTGTTGAAGGAAGTTGAGCGATTTCCGGGCTTTGCTTGTGACATTGTTGATATGTACACCCCAGTCCATCTTGGAAGAGAATTCCACGCCAAGGTATGGGTGATTGTCAACTTGCTGCAGATCAGCCCCTCTCATGCTGTATGTTGTCTCAATACTGCGACGTTTCTTGGTGATACGGAGTAGGGAGCACTTTGCAGGGTTGAATCTCATCTGCCAATCAAGGGACCATTTTGATAGGGTGTCAAGATCCTCTTGAAGAAGTGCAGCATCCTGTTCAGACTGGATTTCTCTGTAGATGAGGCAGTCATCTGCGAACAGTCTGATGGAGGACGAGATATTAGTAGCGATGTCATTAATGTACAGTATGAAGAGGAGTGGGCCTAACACGGTACCCTGGGGAACACCGGAGTCCACAGACACGTCGGATGATCTCTCGCCATCTACAACAACAGCCTGTGTACGATTGGTTAGCCAGTTCTGGATCCAGTTGTGAGTAGATCCCTGGATGCCATAATGATCCAGTTTGTACAGTAGCCTCCTGTGGGCTACAACATCGAAGGCTTTCGAGAAGTCAAGAATCAAGCAGTCGAGTTGTTTCTTCTCATCGATGCCACTGTTGAGATCCTCCAAGGTTGCCAACAGCTGAGTTTCACAGCTATGATGTTTCCTAAAGCCGTGCTGGCAGTCAGTCAGGATGTTGTGCAGATCAAGATGACCTCGGATGGTACTTGAGAGGATGTGTTCTAGCATCTTGCATACTATACAAGTTAGGGATACCGGCCGATAGTTAGATGGCTTGCTTCTATCGCCTTTTTTGAAGACTGCCGTGACATTGGCTTGTCTCCAATCTTCAGGAACATCTCCAGTGTCAAGTGACTGCTGGAATATTACTTGCAACACTGGCGCTAAGATTGCAGCATGGTCTTTCAGGATTTTTGTTGGCACTTGGTCTGGTCCAACGGCTTTCCTAGGGTTGAGTGAGACAAGCAACTTTTCCACTCCAGCTACAGTAATTGAGATGTTAGGCATTACTGGAAAAGGACTTGGGCCTTTAGATGGCATGGACTCTGTGTCCTCTTCAGTGAAGACGGAGCGATATTGACGGGATAAGGCTTCTGCTTTCTCTTTAGCTGAGGTGACGACTTGGTTCTCGGAGACTAAGGATGCGATTCCCATGTTGTCTCTCTTCAAGGACTTAACATACTTCCACAGTTTCTTTGAACCGGCTTCCTTGTCTTCAAACATACTATTGATGTAGTTTGTGTGAGATTCGTCCAGCGAAAAAAATACACGGGGGCTCGGGGCGAAATAGCCCCCGAAATGCCCAAAAGAGCCCCCGAAAATCAGAAAAGAGCCCCTGTAAATTTGCATAGAGTTCAATGCAAAACAAATTTTAGAGTGTTAATTTCATGCAGGCAAGCTTGAAAAGTAGCCCCCGAAAAATAAATATTAATTTTTTCCCTGGATTCGTCAATCATCTTCCTGATGACAGATTGATAAGCAGTGTACTTCTCCCATTCTTCTGTGTCTTATACTTCTTTTAAGTATTGTATCTTCGCTTCCTTCGTTTCATTAGACGCTTGATCTGTGGGGTCATCCAGGGTAAGTCGCAACCACCTTTCAGCCGCTTTGAAGGCACATTCTTGTCCACTATGGTCTGAATTTGCTGTTTAAAGCAAGACCAGTTGGATGATGCAGACTGTGACCTCCATGTATCACAGAACTCAGTGCTAAAAGCAGTCAGATCATCTCTCAATCCCTCACTGTCTGCTTTGCTGTGGATGTAAATGGTTCTTGGTTTCTTCTTGTTTATCTTGATGTTGATGTTGCATTCACAAGTGACGGCTTCATGGTCACTCATTCCCGGAATGACGCTAACATTACATATGCTGTCTGGAGCATTAGTAAGTAGCAAGTCCAATATGTTGTTCTCTCTTGTTGGCTCCATAACCAGCTGGTCAAGGAAGTAGTCATTTACAACACTAAGCATGGTCTCATTGACTGGTTTTCCATACTGTGGTCTGGGACGGACTGTATAGGTGTTCCAATCAATAGATGGAAGGTTGATGTCCCCCATTAGGATCACTCTTGGGACAGTACGAGCTTTGAACAATTTCTCCAGATCACTATGAAGGCTCAGTAAACTGGAAGTATCTCCATCTGTGGTCCTGTAGAAGCTGCCAAAGTATACTGGTGGAGACTTGGCGCATTTGACCTTGATCATAGTAAGCTCACAATTCTTCCCAACTTCAGTCACCTCACTAGCAACAATATCGTCTTTATATGCAATAAAGACACCACCGCCAAACTTATTTCTGTCCTTACGCTGGACCTTACTGAGCGACGACGTCGACATCGAAGCCCTAAACGGAGGCTTCCCGATGTCGGATGTGATCTAAATTCAGGTGGAAAATGCAATATATGATTATGATTAAAATTAGTAAAAAATTGGGCTAAAATTCCTTTGCTAAGAATCGATATTAAACTGCTAAAAAAAATGCTAAAAAAAACGGATACGGAACTACACTAGCGCCAAACGTTCTTCTACTAAGTTCTAGTTTCTAGCGGTTACCGTTTATAGGTACGTGACTATCGGCTGATCGCTGAGGGCTCTCTGTGGCACCTCCCCTTTTTTCGCGAGGTGACTCGGGGTGCACGTAAAGCATGCCGTTTATGTCGCTGCAGAGATTGCGTTTCGTCATTGGAAGCAGCCATCAAAACGATGGCGTAGTTTACAAAAATAGCTTTCATTTGATATGCAACACATGGTTTTCCGATACAGAGAAGTTGGATAATTTTTGGCTGGAAGCTGATTTCGAGAAGTAAGACCCCAGTTTTTGCTGAAGATATGTATGCAACGTCTTTAAACTTTATAACTTGTTAGTATATATATTAGTCAACATTATGTTCGAATTTGAAGTAAATCTTTAGACTGCTTCAAAAAAAAATTTGATGATAATTGTGTCGATCCGGCGTAAAAATCTCAAAATTCTGTAAAGAAATAGAGAAGTTACAATAAAATATCTAATTTTCTCATTTATCTAAAGACAAAAACTCATAAATACGGTCACAATCATACAATGCATTACTAGACCTAGATCTATGTATAAACCAGGACCACAATTTGCGTATTTTGCGAGCATAAAAAGTCACGTAAATCCACTTATACTTACCCTATGATAGGCACATTCATGGGGCACTAGAGGGCGCTTCGCGCTCGTACGAAAATCTGAATGGCCTTGCTGCGGTGGGTCGGCAATAATCAGCCCAAAACTTGGATATGGGAGGGTGGGAGGATATATCTTTTTTATAATGTTATCTGGTCTTACCCTTAACCATCCTATGTTTAATCTATGTAGAAATAACATGCGAGTACGATAAGAGAAACATCGGGCCCATTACTGATGCAACTTTTGAAATATTAGCCTAGAAATGACCACCAAACGGGAAAAAATGACATTTTTTCCCGACAAATCTTCATAAAATCTGAGTTATAAACAAGTCACATCTAGGTACACTAATACAAATACGATTTTCTGAAAATTAAGGTATGATTTATTAAGTTTCTTTCAAGTATATTTCTGCGCATTGCAGCGCCAATATTCTACACTGCTTCAAAATCAGCCTTGAAATTTTTTTTTGCAACGAATTTGTTACGAGGTCCGCGAGTGTTCCCCGTTCCTTGCGTGTTGAAAGTTTGGTAATACATAGTTTCCATTGACTCGCGCACGAAAAAATGGTCGAAAACAAAATGTCAAATGAAGAAATAAACGAGCTTTTGTATAGTAATAAGAGTTCTACTGAGGTTTCTTTGTCGATTTAATTTATTATATAGTCTCAATTAGAATTCAGAATTATCTCACTGAAAAGTTAAGAAACCGACGATGTTCTCGATCGTAGTTATTTTCATTTTGCCAGCAGCCGATCTAGCGTTGTTTGGGCAAAAAGCTAGGCCGCTGCCTACCCACCGCGAACCTTTCCGAGTCCCGCTAAAATGGCGCTCTGCGGAGCTCCGCGGCTGCGTTGGCATCGCTGCAAACTCTCAGCCGGCTAGCTCCCCACGACGTACCATTCGCGGTATGGCGACAGTGTGTGTGTGAGGTATGATTTTGGATTCGAGAACGCACGTAATGCAACCGTGCGCGTCATTTTCAGCTGTCGAATGTATACGACCAATTTTACATGTACGATTTTTAGTACAGATACTTGGTCAGTTTTCTTCTTATATCTTTGGTTTTACAACATTTAAAAATATAATTTCTTCAAATTTGCTCCTGACTCGGTTTAGACTAATTGTATGATGTGTTTTCAAGTCAGTTTTTTGAATATATTTTTTTGCATGAATTTGCCTACCTATGACCATGGTTGAGGTGTCATTTTAAAGCATTTTTCATGCCCTTTCCAATGATACCAATTTTAAAGAGATTAAATAATTTTAATTTTTTTTGTCACGTACCTACCGTTTAGATCTATGTGCCCATCCAATTCCAAGCATGAAATTTCAAGACTTTATCTTAATTGGGCAATCCTATACTTTAGTGTGTTTTATTATTTTGGGTTTCTAACTTCAGTTAACAACTCTACATGCATATCATAGGGTTAGGGTTAGGGTTAGGGTTAGGGTTAGGGTTAGGGTTAGGGTTAGGGTAGGGTAGGGTTAGGGTAGGGTTAGGGTTAGGGTTAGGGTTAGGGTTAGGGTTAGACTGAAGTTAGAAACCCAAAATAGAGTAAAGGAGCCGGTTTTCGGCCACTTAAGACAAAATCCTATTTTTTGGACCCTTTACTTCCTATTTATTATCATTTCTTGTTCAAATCATGAAGCAAATATTATTATTATTTAAACAAAATAAGAATCCCAGAAAAAAATCACGAATTGCCATGACAATATACATTTCAATTTTCACTGTTTCGGAGTCAGTTATCGGCATAGCGAACCAGTTTTCGGCCGCATGTACAAAGTCAATAGGAAGCGCGCACGCGCGCCGTGCGTTCCGCGCTGATCTATAGCACTAGCGGGCGGAGCAGGTATCCCACGCCGGAACTCCCCGGAGCTCGCCAGGCCGAAAACTAGTACTGCCGTGATCGGCAATTGGAATCTGAATTAGACGGACATATCGTGTGTGCGTCGCGGTGTGCGGCTGCATTGATTTAATACATGCGATGAGATACTTTTGAGCTTGCGACTAGCACAAAATCGGACTCTAAATCTGAAAAATACTTGAAATAAAGCTCATTTTATGGTACCCATATTTCTTACAGACACGCGTAAGATACTCGATTTTTCAGATTCGGGTAGCGGGACCGCCGATTACATCGCTAAAATGTGATATTTTAGGATATATTTTTCATTGCAAATGTGGTTCTTCATTGACACTGGCATGGTATGGTATGTGTGGGATATGTGTTGTGCTATTATGCCATGTATTTTAATGTGATTTTACCATGCATCCAACCAATCGGCCGAAAACTGGAGCTGGCCGATTACCGGCTCCTTTACTCTAGATCTAAAGTAGACCTATAGGATAACCCTTAATTGATATTGGTAGAGTATACATTTTCCTTTTGATTTATATTAATTACATTACATTATTGACGGTTTACATGAACATTGTGAGCAATAAAGTGTGTCCACTTTCTTTTTCTGCCGAGTGTACCAACATGAACAACCAGACACAAATACATACGGATGGGGCAATACAAACTAAATATGACTCCACGGCATGGGGCTCAAGAATAGCACGAATCTCGGTCAATCTGACATCAAATCACACCGAATGAAAAAATAAAGGTTAAGAAATGTTTGTATATCATTATATTAAACCTCAGGAACTATCGGTGCAGTAAAATACTTACAGCCTCTTCCCAATTCAGTCGATTATACGTGTTTGCGCTTTTGCTCACCGCCATCACTTTTACATCTGAAGTTATCGATCAAAAAGAAACGCAGTTTGATGGTACGGTACGGTAGTGCATAGTCATCATCAACCACAGCGTTCACTCTTTTACAGTCAAACCTGTTACTTGTACCATATACGATGGCCACCTCTCTATATAAAGCCCACCTGTCCACAGTAGTCATGCATTTTACAGGTTTGACTGTTTGTTGTTATACGTCGGTATTAGGCAATCGGTCTATTCATTCACTTTTTTTTAATTCAACTTTAATCACCAACTAAATTGTCTCTTTCTAATATAAACTTAAATTATGAAATGAATTGACCTCTCTCTCTCTCTCTCTCTCTCTCTACCTATATCTAAACTCAAAACTCATCTTTTCAAATTAGAACATGAAAAGTATTTAAGGATAAGTAATTTTTTATTTTTTTCTATTTGTAGGTACTTTATTGTTTTCTTATTGTTTTCTCAGCCATTGGCTGCGATGATCTTTTTATTAAAAAACATTTCTATCTATCTATCTATTCTATCTATCTATACGGTATATGTTTCTGTTTCATCTTCCTTTCATGATCTTCCTATACTTTATATATGTATATTGTAAAGCACATTGAAATTTCAACAGCCATGAAATGGACTATATTAAAAAGAACAGAGTATTTTTATTATTATTATTATTACCCCTCTCTGTATTCCTCTCTACTCTTTCATCTTCTCTTTCTTCCCCCCCCCCCATCTCTCTCTCTCTCTCTCTCTCTATATATATATATTCAATTCAATTCAATTCAATTCATTTATTTTTCCTCTTTCAATCGTTCATATTTACAATGATGGTACATTTTTAACATATTCACATATTTATATACATATAGATCAATTTGCACAAAAATAAACATGAAATTAAAAAGGGAAGGAGGGCCGACTAAAAAGCAGAGCTTGTAAGGTGTAAGCCCCCCTATAAAAGTAATTATTATGAATTATTATTTTATGAGAAAAAACAACAACAATAACTATAACCGATTCAGTAATACAAAAAAAATCACTTTTAAACGCAAAACATTGATGAATACAGGGGCGTAAATCCCGGGGGGGATGGGGGGGATGGCCTGTACAAACATCCCCCCCCCTGATATCATCCCCCCTGCATCCCCCCCTGAAAAAAAATGCTTATTCAGCGGTCGGCTGAGTCGTTGCGATTTTTTGGAGACCCCCCCCCCCCAAAAAAAAAAGTGTCCTCTTACCCTCCCCCCCCCCCCCCCCCGCTTATTCAGCGGTCGGCTGAGTCGTTGCGATTTTTTGGAGACAAAAAAAAAGTGTCCCCCCCCCCCCCCCCCCCCCCCCCCCCCCCCCCCCCCGCTTATTCAGCGGTCGGCTGAGTCGTTGCGAAATTTTCGGCCCGATTTATAAATGTTAAAATCCTGCGTACGCGCCTGGCGTGTAGTATGTGATGGCTATCGCCGATCATCCCCCCCACTCCTCGGTACGGATTTACGCCCCTGGATGAATACATACATGTTTACAAAAAGAAACAATCAAAGTTGCATCAAGTCACACTACAAATTATATTTGATTGGGGAATGCAATAGCCTAGTAACTATTCAGAAGAAAGCTTTTTGAAAAAGTCTCCTTTTGAAAATTTGTATCGAATTACACTGTATAATATCATTTGAAAGAGAATTCCACAGTTTTAGACCTGTAAAAAAAAAAGTCTTTTGTGCAAAAGATGTTCTATTTAATGGTAGATGAAAAGAGCTCGCCTGGCGAGTGAGGTAACTATGAATCGAACCATTTCTTACGAACATATCATTAAAAGGCAAAGGTAATTGTTTAGTGTTGAGCTTGTACATTAACTGTCCAAGCTGAAAAATATACAAGTCTTTAATTTTCAAAATAATATTATTCAGAAAAAGATTATTCGTGTGTGCCCGGAAATCTGCATTATTAATAATACGAATCGCTCTTTTTTGTAATATAAAAAGTCTATTAATTTGGGAAGTTGCTGCACTGCCCCAGGCAATAAGTCCGTAATTCAAGTAAGGAAGAATAAGCGTAGAATACAAGGATAACATAATATAATGGGGTAGGAAGTGTCCTAATTTGCTAAGGATACCAGTGTTGCGAGCAATGATTTTGCAGATATTGTCAGTGTGCGCTTTCTAAGATAGTTTTTCATCAATTATATAACTAGCCCCAAAAATTTAGTTGATCGGGCCCTTTGAATGACAGTACCATCACAAATTATACAATTAGGCAAAGTTGCAACCTTATTACTAAATAGCATGTAACTAGTTTTGTCTAAGTTAAGTGACAGTTTGTTTGCTTTTATCCAATTTGCCACACTTTTAAGTTCGTATATATATCTGAATAAAATAATGTATGATCGTCTTTCTGCTTTTGTTTTTGTAATGTCACGCTCATTATCATTTTTTCGAACTTCCTTCCGCCTTCGTCTTTATTTACAGGTTGTTCAGGTTTTTAATGCACGTGAACTAAACAGAGGCCTGTCTTCATCTTTAATATTCTTTGACGAAATAGATGTGCCTAGATTGTTCAATATTTATTTCAAGGTCATGTTTCGCTTTAATTGCTTTAATTTAAATTTGAATTTATTGAAAGAACATCGTCACAAGGTATAATGACATTTTGTTACAGATAATTAACAAACAAAAAGTAATCATAGCAGTTTTTTTTTTTTTTCACCTGTACAAAGTTTACACATTTTCTCCACATACAGATATAACACATATTATATTCAACAATATTACAAATAACTTTATCAACGTCTAGTTTCATTATGCACAAACTTGTCGAAATTCTCCTCTTCCAGATATAACACATCTTATATATTACAAAATTACGTTCTTATCGTATATTGTCATTATCTTTACGAATGTGTCTTTATTGTTCACACTTCTTAATTTCTTATCAATGATACTAATTTTTTCAAGCAATATTTCCCTCTGGGGACTAAATATTGTACAATCCATGGTCGTGTGAAATTCGTTTCCAATTTCCCAACCATTTCTAAATCGGCAAATATTTTTATGTAATTTATTACTTTTTACAAAAGTTAAATATTTCTCTTGTTTTATGTTTTGCTTAAACAATCTACATGTTCGCAATTTACTTTTCTCCTTTCCGTATAGTTTAATTTCTGTTTTCTCTCCTACTATTTTATCGCTATCTATACTATTTCCAAATTCTAGACATTCATTATTTCCGTCAGCATATCAATTAATTTTCGTTACTAAGTCAGCATGCGATAGATTTTGCTAATATTTCTCTATTTTCCTGAAAAGAAGAATAAACCAAAGAGTTTTCATTAACAATTTTCATGCGAATCCAATATTTCATGAAGTATTTACAAATATCGATATTTATAGGATATTCACCAGCTTCAGCCAACACAGCCAATTTTCTACTTTTTTTTTATTTACCCCTAAGATATTTCTTATCCATTGCAAATAAACACTTTCTATACATGTTTATTTGCAGTAAGATATTTATACAGTATATATTATATATAAACAGACCTGCAATGTACAAACTTGATACTAACGACTTATAATCAAGATTAGTTTACCAAGTAACTGATACAATGTCGGGAAATGGTTTCATATATATATATATGTAGATTTACTTAAATCATACATTTAACATTGTTGTTATACACGATATCTCTTGATCAACTTGAGCAATACTTTATTCGAATAAAAACATACCAGGCCTGAACAACGATTCAATAAAATCATTGTTCTTGATAACGTTTCTTTGAAATAGTATATGCCCCTCTCCATGAAACCTCAAACCACTGCGTCCTGGGATATGCATGTACCTCTACATGGGTCCCGTCGTATAGTAGGCCTACGTTTTTTGTTGAACGGGTACCTAAGCTAGGGGGTCCATTTATTGTCTAAAAGAGTGGGGGGGGGGGGAACGTTATCCAGAATGTTGGTATAAGCAACAAAAACAAAAAACAAAATGAAGAAGAAACAATAATAAAATAATAATTAAAAAAAAATTGAAAATAACAATAGAAATGGTCATCAGATTTTAAGGTTACCTTTCTACTCCAATAATTGATAGATAAAAACACACAGACAATGAATGTATAACTAGAAGGAATAGATAAAGAGGGGATAGGCACAATCTCTGACTTGTATACTAAAGGAGTGCCAGATTGGTTTCAAGAGGGGGAGGGGGTGGGGCAGCGCTTGTGCTCTAAGTAACAAACACGAGCCATTTGGAGTATTTAACCGGTACTGCTCGTTACTATCTCGAATCCCGTCTTCCAGTTAAAGCCCCTCTAAAGTGTTGGGAGATCCAAGACCCATCATTTTGATGGCAAAATCTCACTTAAATTGTATCATAATGTGAAAGGAGATGTCCTTTAAGACATATTTCTGCAAGGATTTTTTTTTTTTTTTTTTTGGGGGGGGGGGGGGGAAGTGTGTCTTAAAAATAATGACATCCTCTTTCACATTGTCATACAATAATTTAAGTGGAATTTGCCATAACATCTTTTGGCGAGTTTGGGGCTCCCAACACTTTAGAGGGGCTTTAATGCGGATGACTACCTTTTAGCTATGTTGAAAGGGAAGTCCACCCTGTAATTAAGTTGGTTTTAATAGAAGCAGAAAAATAAAAGAATAACAACAACTGAAATGAAAGATTAAAAATTAAGAGAGTCATGCTTTTTGAAGGTGCAGTCAATAAATCACATATTGACAACTGTGAAGTATTTTGCAAGTTCCCCTCCTATTTGCCCTGTACTAAAAAAACACTGTAAAATCTATATTTATTATCCCTTACAAAAAGTTTCAATCATACATTTGGCACCTTAAATATAATGAATACAAAGATGTTTTTATACAACCCCTGTATGAAACAAATCTATTTCGTCACCAATAAATTGTAGTTTATGAAATTTTAAGTACAGAGCCAATTGGGACGAGCTCGCGTAAAACATCACAGTGTTGTCATTTCGTGTTTCATTGATAACAATTTTAAACATTCATAACTTTCCTATTTTTTATCCGATCTTTCTCAAACCTTCAATAATTTGTTTCTCTCATATTACCAACTCGATACCAGATTGTACCTCCCTTTAAAGTAGGCCCACCTCGCGTACAAAACATGACGCGAAATCCTAGATAGTTATTGTTATTTCTTTGCGTTGGTTACCAGTCAACTCTATCAATATACTATTTTTGCCACAAATATACTTTGTTATATATATTCTATAATAAAACCTCTGAAGCTAAAAATCGAGGTTTTTATGCCAGAATTAGAAATTCAAAATTCTGGGTATTAGCCGTAGCTAGACTCACTTCAAGTTATGTTGATTTTTTTTTTTTTTTTTTTTTTTTTTTTTACTAGGCCTTCAATCGGAATAGGGAGGTACACCACTGGTTCACCTCACGTTGGATATGTTTAACGTGCCATGTTGGCTTAAAGGTATATACCAGTTTGACAAACGCCCCCCTCTCAACAAATGAAATGGAAGCTCTAATTATTACCAGTCATGTGAAAGAATATGTTTTGACTAATACGTGATGATACCAATTTTGCCGGGAAACATCCTACTAATTGATATACACTTTTGCTCATATAGTTGGAATATTTTTGTTTTACCCCAATTGATGGAATTATTTTTAAAATAATTTATTCCCTAATAGATCTAGATAAAAGTATACATTCTCAGATTTTATTGAACAATAATTTGCCAATGTGTGGTTTGCGTGACTGCTAAAGCATGTGTATGCTACTATGCTCATCAACTGGGGTCCTACAGTAATGAGGATTAATGCCCCACAAAAGGGCACTAATATAGCACATCGACACGGTTTTGATCCTGGGGCCTCACAGTTACGAGGCCATTGCTTTGTCACTGAACCATGACTGTACGCAATCTGAGAATGTATACTATTAACTAGATCTATTAGGAATAAAATGTTTTTAAAATAATTCCATGAATTGGGGTAAAACAAAAATATTCCAAATATACGAGCGACAGTGTATTTGGTAAATTATCATATCGATCCGGCCTGGATAGATATCGCGTAGCCTAATCTTTCTGTGTACAGTGCTTTTAACTTTACTAAGGGCCAAATACACACCAGTACTTATATGCTAGATGATCAACCTTTTCTGATCGATTCCACAACGTTTCTTTCACAATGCAATCGCATGACCAGAACTGGTCTATATCTTTAAGGTCAACAGCCCCAGGTCGAAATTCCAGTTGATACCAGTTGAAACCAGTAAGGATTTCCAACTGGTATCTACTGGTTTGAACTGGTACCAGTTGATACCAGTTGATACAATTTGGAAACCAGTATAAATACCAGTTGACATATGAGACCAGTTGATTTACCAGTTGCTAGTAGATGATTACCAGTTGATTTCACAGTTGAAAACCAGTAGATGATTACCAGTTGATTTCCCAGTTGAAAACCAGTAGATGATTACCAGTTGATTTCCCAGTTGAACACCAGTAGATGATAACTAGTTGAAAATCAGTAGATGTTTACCAGTTGATTTACCAGGTCCAGTTGAAAACCAAAAGATGATTACCAGTTGAAAACCAGTAGATGATTACCGGTTGATTTACCAGTTGAAAACCAGTAAAATACCATTTGATTTAACAGTTGAAAAACCAGTTCAAATGTGATAATGCACATTAAATTTGTGATTTATATTTTCTTAATCTAACATTGACAAATAAATTCTATATGTCTGATCATGTTTTTACATCTAATTTAAGACGTAAAATTAGATATATTGATATGTCATTACTAACCAAGAAACAAATTGTATACATTTGTATATATGTATGCACGAGCTATAGATGTCTACTTTACAAAATACACATCTGTAATCCACTTCAAATGATCATTGTGATGGGGTAATTGCAAGAGTTTGTAATTATGGTCAAGTTGGTGGCTAATAATGATTATTGATTATCGGTTGATTGATAACTGGATAATCAACTGTACTGGTATTTAACTGGTTTTCAACTGGTAAATCGACTGGTAAATCAACTGGTAATTCAACTGGTAAATCAACTGGTAAATCAACTAGTAAATCTACTGGAAATATCAACTGGTAAATCAACTGGTCCCAGTTAGCGTTGTTTCAATTTCCATATTTAAAAAACTAGTTGAATGTACTGGTTTCAACTGGTACCAGTTGGCTATACTGGTTTCAACTGGAATTCCGACCTGGGAGTTAACTTCGAGACCTCTCTACTCGTTCGGGATCAAGTCATCAGTCTTTAGATTGATAGTCAGATTCTTTGCCAATTTATTCCAGAAATATTCTTGTCCTCTTACATCATCAGTCCAGTGGAGATAGGGTCTGCCGTCGTTGAGATACAATCTCGCCATGAAAGGTATCTCATCATCAGGGATGTCTTCCAGGAAGACCACAACAACGAACTCGGTTCGAGTATCACTCACGTGGTCCATGGCGATGCGCAGTTTGAGCATGAACCAGCGATCGCGTACAGCGGCTCTGCTAAGCACAAGGACTGTCTTGTAACTCCGGGTCACCGCGTGATCAACTGCATCCAGATAATGCATTCCCGGTACGAGGTCTTCATCACCAAAGACATTCCTCTGAAACTGCGGAAGCTTTTCTTCAAGAGCCGGACGAAGATGGTCACGAATCCATTCTTCGTCATCGTCATAGCAAATGACATTTACGTCGAATTCGTAGTCATCGTGGTTGCGAGCGTCTCGGACTTCTTTATAGCCAACTAATGCCAGTTTCAAGAGAAAAAATTTATACCTCAAATGCCATCGATGATGCTGCACAAGCACTGCAATGACAATCATGCAAATGACTGCGAGAGAAATCAAACATGGAATAGTACTGCTGAGCCTGCAAAGATTACTTGGATCAAAATCCCGAAGAGGCTTTTCGCGAAGAGGAGCAAGAGATGCTGACGAACAAATAGGTGTGTGCTGCTCGGTGAGGTTTGGTGATCTCTTTTGCCAATCGAGAAGCCACTTTAAATCACAATTACAGAGAATAGGATTCTTTGATATGTCTAGAGATGACAGGGAATTCTCAATCGGTTTGAAAGTACTTTGGTTGAGACGGGCTAGTTTGTTGTCTGCTAATGAAAGATATTCAAGCCGTAGATTGTTCGAAAATATTGTTTCATCAAGGTAAGATAGAAGGTTTTCTATCAAGGTCTATGCGTGTCAGTTGCGTTAACTCTGTCAGCACTTCATAATGAAATTGCTGAATCCTGTTTCCTTTTAAACTCAGCGTATGAAGGGACACTAAGTCGTGAAAGAGATGTGAATGAAGGCTAAAAATATCACAGTCGTCTAAATTAAGGTTTCGCAGAGTCGTGAGTTTCCGGAACGAAGCAGGTAGCAAACCTGGATAAGACCCAAAATCGGTATTTTCACTCAGATCCAAAGTCGTTAGGTTATCCATCCCGTCGAAGAGAGAAACGTTCCTTGACCACAAATCGAACCCATAAAGATCCGTCGCACCAAGGTCTAAAACTATAAGAGAACGTAAATGTTTGAAGGATTCCCTGGGTTCCCACATAACATCTCTTTCTATAATAGAGTTCAGTATAAGTGATGTTAAAGATGGAGTTTCCAATAGCAAATGGTGTATATTACATTTATACAAATTTATATTTTGAATGCTATCAAGTCCTGAGAAAGCTGTGAATTCTAAGAAAGTAAGGCCTTTGTTCATACTCAAATCCAAGAGGGTTAAATCTTTCAACCCGAGAAAGGCAGATTGTGAAATTTCTGTAAGTAAATTGTGATACAAGTGCAACTCTTGTACTTTTATATTCCACGTTTGATTGTATGGATTAATGTGTTGTATGTTGTTGAACTCCAGCTCCAGGATTCTTAAATCTTGCATTCCTTCAAAGAAATCCGGCTCGATCGTAACTAAACTATTGGAGCTGATAGAAAGTTGGTCGAGTTGGGTTAAATTTGAGAAGACGTACGGAGAGAGAGCCTTCAGGCCAACTGTCTGAAGGTCGAGAAAAGACAGAGGACAATTGAAAAAGGAGTCGAAGAAATCTACCGGAAAAGCAGTCAAATTGGACCCTGTGATTGACAAAAATTCTATTTCAGAACGTGAGATCCCCATAAATAGGTTTCTGAAGACTTTCAAAGTCAGAGGGGAGTCTCCGATCTTCAATACCCGGACGTTTAGTGACGCAATCACATTAGAATCTACTGCCTTGATGGGGTTTTCTACCAGTTCCAAAACATCAATATCGCACACTAAGTTGAAAGATTCTGCGCTGAGGTGTGCCAGCTGATTCCCCTCCAAATGAACGTTCTTGACCGTGCCACACGAACTGATGTTGATGAAAGCAAACTGGTTACGTGACAACTGTAATTTATCTAGCTTTGGGCTCCACTTCAGAGTATCATTCGGAAGCGATATCATGTTTGAATTGGACAAATCCAGAATGGACAGCTTACTCGCCCAACGGAATAACCCCGTGTCCGGCAGCGCAAGATGTGGGTTGAAACACATAAGGAGATACATCAGTTCCCTGAGAGGGTAGAAAGCTGTGTGATCCAAGGTCCTGATGTCGTTGAAACAAAGATCTAGGGTTGTGATGAGAGGGTATCTTACAAACGAGGAGTTTAAGAGGGCTTTGACATTGTTGATCTGCATGGAGAGTAGCTCGATATCCTCAGCAAGATCTTGAGGAATTGAAGTAAGTCTTTTGTTGTCGCACCAAGCTTCCTTCAGCTTAGAGTCCTGGGAGCATACTTGAATAGAACTCTCCACAGTCAGCTTTGAGGTCGGCAACGCATCTCCGTGAATTGTTATTAGACATGGGAATACAAGAAGAAAATATACCATCAACATGGTCAAAGAGGAAAGAACGGAACATTCTTTCACCGCCATCATGTTTTTATTAACGTCTGCAGATGAAGTGATTACGAGCGGTCATTTTGCCGAGCTAAATTAAGCCATCACAACCCCTAAGACTTTAGTTTGATGATAAATCATGTATGATGAAGTGTTCAATGGATATGAGCAAGTCGATATGTTGCAATGAAATATAATGTTAATTAATAAATATATCCTTGCCTTTCTGCTTGTGCTTTTTGGTTGAAATATGAACTTTGTTATCATTCTGAGCTTCCTTCCGCCTTCTTTGTGTGGGCTTTTTAATTGTAACAAAGTTGCAAGGGACTTCGAACCTAACCGAAACCAAAACTAAACCATGTTTATATTGAAATAATGATGCCAATAAACCTTTTTTTAATGTCCTATATGATGTTTTTTTTCTCCAGTTTTTGATTCAGAGAAAACGTTATAATTAAAATATATTTCATGATTTCCTTCCTGCTTCCCCAATCGCCACAAAGTGCATTTAACCTACCTTTATCGAACATAAGCTCATTGACACAGTGTTTGTTTCAGAGGGGGGGGGGGGGGGGGGGGGGGGTAGAATTGGTTAAACCCCGGGGTTGAAATGCAAAATAACAATGACATTAATTAGGATTGATGGTATAGAAGGAGTTGTAGCCTCTTCTTTTCTCTTTTCTCTTTCTTCTTCTCTCTTTGTTTTTGCTTTATGCCGTTTCATTGGGAAAAGGGGCACGCCCCGCCCCTCCCGTAGTTGCGCCACCGGTATGAAGTAATCAAGTCAAATAAACGAGAGTAGCATCTGCTTTTAAGGCAGTGGTTTTATTAGGAGAATTCTCCCGCGAATTTTTCTCAATACCAGCATATAGAATTATAGAAGAAGAATGATAAACATACAAATAACGTATCACCGTGAAGGATGACGGGGGTGGGGGAGGAAAAAGAAATCTCGTCCATGGTGAGATAGTAAAGTATAAATAATAAAACATAAATAAATTATTGATATAGTATTAATGTAATAAACATAAAAAGTATAAATTCTACAAGGGATGGGGTTATTTAATCAAAGGTCACCTTTGCCTGAGTGAAGCCACAACTAGGGGGGGGGGGGGCAGTGCGACAAGTTACAAATAAATCATGGGGTAATGCACGCACATGTTCACAATTTAAACATGGAATTTGGTCCTAATATTCAGATTTTTCCTGTCATAGCTCAATAATAATAATAATAATATGAAATGTTTATATAGCGCTCAATACAAATATCTCTAAGCGCTTTACGAATATACTATAGGATTTCCCGGCCAAATTCGCGAGTTTGTCATTCGAATTCATTTACTTTGCATTTAAGTTAGCGCAGATCAGCTTTGCCATGCCAATTATCATTCAATTTTCCCGATTTTGTATTTAATTTAGGATTTTGGTCGAAGGATTTCATAGATCTGTCATTCAATTTAGAAACTGCTCAACTAGCATTCAAATTAATCGTCACTTGTCGAGGCGTCATTTTTATCATTCAAATTAACACCTGTCATTCGTATTCGAATTATGTTTATTCAAGTTAGGAATGTTAGGGGGAAGAAATGCAACACACGTTTACAGCTTTAAAAAATGCAATTAAATACATGATTTGCCATTGGGGTCTTTTCTATTATTCAATTTATTAATTTTGAGGACAAAGCATATGGGTGTAGTCAGACATTAGGTAAAGAAGGGGCGAAATCAAGGGATATGGCATCTCTGAACGGACATGTTCATATACCCCGGAAAAGTGGGGATACAAAAACACCTACCCCAGTTACAATATTGTACCCTTCCTCCATAATGAAATTGTGATAAATTTATGATAAAACACAAGACAAACAACTTCTTTACATGAAAATTTACTCAAATATTGAGACCATCAAGTCCGTAGATGTAAGTCTTTTTTTTTTACAATCAAACTTAAAGGCTGATGAATATCTGATAAATCTAAAAGTATATAAAGAGTATAAATGCAAGAAAATAAAATAGGATGAAATACACATGAAAAAACGATCTTGAAAGAAAAAGAATGAGCTAAAATAAGTGTTTAATAAATTAGAAATGTATATTGCCCATTAATTTTAGTGCACAAAGTGCTAATTTGAATGCTACAAATGAATTAGAATGGTAGAAGTACACCGTCGCGATGTCAGAAAATCGTGTTGCGCTAAATCGAATGACCAAATAGCGAAAGAAGCACTTTGTTCATTAATTGGAATGAAACATACATAGATTCTAACGAAAACTTCATAGATATGAAATCTAGAAAAAGGAATATAAACCCGAGATATACCCGACAGCACTAAAACCGTCGAATTTGAACGCAAGACAAATGAATTTGAATGACAAACTCGCGAAATTGGCCGGGAAATCCTATATTACCCCGGTCATTGGATTCAGTGCTTGCCTGCACACAATGTGTGCACAATATCCACTCCCTGGGGAGCATTCCAGCTAGGCGTTACATGACGCTCAAAAACTGTTTGACCAACAATGGCGGGCGCATCCTACCGGGTACCCATTTAACACCTGGGTGGAGAGTAGCAAGTGCAGGTTAATATCTTGCCAAAGGATATTATTGCCATGTCGGGATTTGAACCCTCGACCTTCGCATCTCCAAGTCAAGCGCCTTAAACTACTCGACCACGACATGGGATGGGCAAACAGAGGATTTTTTTTATGTTAGGGACCGGGGTAAAAGGCAACGAATTATTGACAATTTATTGCAATTTCTTTTTTATTTCTATTTGTGGGAACTGCCCCCTATATTCTAGCCCCCGCTGCGTACAGTCAAGGTTCAGTGACAAAGCAATGGCCTCGTAACTGTGAGGCCCCAGGATCGAAACCGTGTTGATGTGCTATATTAGTGCCCTTTTGTGGGGCATTAATCCTCATTACAGTCATTTATGACTTAAGAGCGTAGGTCCTCTAGTTGATAAGTATATTAGCATACACATGCTTTAGCAGTCACGCAAAACAAACACTGGCATTTTTAAAATAATGCCATATATTAGGGTAAAATAAATATATTCCAACTTTATGATCACCAGTGTATGTAATATGTATGTATAAACAATGAACAAAAATAAGAGGGGAACCAATATGGATATACGAGAAACTTAACTATACCAGTTAATCAGCTTCTGCCGACTGTGACAACAAGCTACAGAACTACCACAAGTCTATTTTCCTTTATTTTATTATTTTATTTTTGCGCACATGCATACACAATCACAGTGGTGGATCCAGGAATTTGTTACGGGGGGGGGGGGGGGGGTGGAGGCACAAAATCGCATGGGGTACACTATATGAAAAACGATGAGCGAAGCGACAGAGCAAGGCGTCAGCGCCGAGGGAGCGGGGTGGGTCTGGGAGGGGGTCAAAACCTTTATAACTGATAGACAAGTTAGTATTGTTTTTATTTTAGTGATGCGATGATCAGCTTCTTCTGCAAAGTTTCAAAGTTTACTTACATTTTACGAAAGAGGGCGATAGACTGTTTCGCAATAATGAATGATCAAAAGCGCTTTTCATCGAGTCCCATTTACCTCTTTCTCTATTTCATCTATCTCCTCTATTTAAAAAAAATATAATGTAACACCCACTCTATTTCTCTGATATTATTTCTCTATTTTGTTCCTATCCATTTTTCTTGCCCACCACCCCCTCTCTCTCTCTCTCCCTCTCTACCAATATCTAAACTCAAAACTCATCTTATCAAAATATTAGCACATGAATAGTATCTAAGGATAAGTAATGTTGTAATTTTTCTAATTTTAAGCACTTCATTATTTTCTATATTATGTTTCTGTTTCATCTTCCTTTCATGATCTTGTTATACTTTATAACATTATAATGTATATTGTAAAGCGCATTGAAATGTCAACATAGTACATGAAATGCACTATATTAAAAAGAACAAAGTATTTTTATTAATATTATTATTACCCCTCTCTTTATTCCTCTTTAATCTTTTCTTTCTTTCTTTCTTTCTCTTTCTTTCTCTCTCTCTCTCTCTCTCTCTCTCTCTCTCTCTCTCTCTCTCTCTCTCTATGTGTTTGTGTGTCTCTCTCTCTTTTTCTCTTTCTCACTCTCTCTCTCTCTCTCTCTCTCTTTCTCTCTCTCTCTCTATCTATCTCTGAATAAGTGTATGATCGTCTTTTTTGCTTTAGTTTTTGTAATGTCACGCTCATTATCATTTTTTCTTCAAACTTCCTCCCGCCTTCTTCTTTATGTACAGGTTTTCAGGTTTGTAATGCACGTGAACTAGACAGAGGCCTGTCTTCATCCTTAATATTCTTTGACGAGATAGATGTGCCTAGATTTTTCAATATTTATTTCAAGGTCATGTTTTGCTTTAATTGCTTTATCGTCACAAGGTATAATTATATTTTGTTACAGATAATTAACAAACAAAAAGTAATCATAGCAGTTCTTTTTTTTTTCTTCACCTGTAGCCTACAAATTTACACATTTTTCCACATACAGATATAACACATCTTATATATTCAACAATATTACAAATAACTTTATCAACGTCTAGTTTCATTAAGCACAAACTTGTCGAAATTCTCCTCTTACAGATTTAACACATCTTACAAATTACAAATTATGTTCTTATCGTCTATTGTCATTATCTTTACGAATGAGTCATTATTGTTCAAATTTGTTAATTCCTTATCAATGATACTAATTTTTTCAAGCAATATTTCCCTCTAGGGACTAAAATATTGTACAATCCAGGGTCGTGTGATATTCGTCTCGAATTTCCCAACTATTAGCCTACAACTTATTCTAAATCGGCAAATATTTTTACGTAATTTATTACTTTTTATAAAAGTTAAATATTTCTCCTGTTTTATGTTTTGCTTAAACAATCTACCTGTTCGCAATTTACTTTTTTACTTTCCGTATACGTAATCCTTCATAAATTGAGAATCATATATTTCTCGAAGTTTCATTTTCTGTTTTCTCTCCGACTATATTATAGCTATCGAGTCTATAATATTTTCTAATTCTAGACATTCATTATTTCCGTCAACATATAAATTAACTTTCGTTACTAAGTCAACATGTAATAGATTTTGCTGAAATTTCTCTATTTTTTTGAAAAAAAGAATATACCAAAGAGTTTTCATTAACAATTTTCGTGCGAATCCAATATTTCATGAAGTATTTAAAAATATCGATATTTATAGAATATTCACCAGCTTCAGCCAACACAGCCAATTTTCTACTCTTTTTATTTACCCCTAAGATATTTATTATCCATTGCAAATAAACACTTTCTGTACATGTTTATTTGCAGTAAGATATTTATACAGTATATATATTATATATAAACAGGCCTGCAATGTACAAACTTGATACTAACGACTTATAAAGATCAAGATTAGTTTACCAAGTTACTGATACAATGTTGGAGAATGGTTTCATAATATATAGATTTACTTAAATCATACATTTATCATTATTTTTATACACGTTATTTCTCGATCAACTTGAGCAATATTTTATTAGAATAAAAACATACCAGGCCTGAACAACGATTCAATACAATCATTGTTCTTGATAACTCAAACCACTGCGTCCTGGGATATGCATGTACCTCTAGTCCTGTCGTAGTAGGCCAACATTTTTTGTTGAACGGGCACTTGAGCTAGGGGGTCCATTTATCGTGTAAACGATTTGGGGGCATATCATCCAGAATGCTGGGATAAGCAAGAAGAATAACAACAAAATGAAGACAAAAAAAGTACAAAGGGTCATCAGATTTTAAGGGTTACCTTTCTACTCCAATAATATTATTGATAGATAAAAACAAACAGACAATATCAATGTATAACTAAAAGAAATAGATAAAGAGGGGATAGGCACAATCTCTGACTTGTATACTAAAGGAGTGCCAGATTGGTTTCAAGAGTGGGAGGGGGTGGGGCAGCGCTTGTGCTCTAAGTAACAAACACGAGCCCTTTGGAGTATTTAACCGGTACTGCCAGTTACTATCTCGAATCCCGTCTCCCAGTTAAAGCCCCTCTAAAGTGTTGGGAGACCTATACCCAAGATGTCCTTTAAGGCACATTTCTGCAAGGATTTTCAAAATAAATATGTTAGGAGTCGAATATTGATGAACGAATACAAATCTAGGTTTTCTGCGTACAACAGAAAACCCCAACTATGTATTATTTTATCAATATTTTTCTTCAAGCACATTTTTTTTTCTTTGCAGAAGTGTGTCTTAATATAATGGCATCCTCTTTCACATTGTCATACAATTTAAGTGGAATTTTGCCATAACATCTTTGGCGAATTTGGGGCTCCAACACTGTAGAGGGGCTTTAATGCGGGTGGCTACCTTTTAGCTACGTTGAAAGGGAAGTCCACCCTGAAATTAAGTTGGTTTTAATAGAAGCAGAAAAATAAAAGAATAACAACAATTGAAATGAAAGATTACAATTTAAGAGAGTCATGCTTTTTGAAGGTGCAGTCAATAAATCACATAATGACAACTGTGAAGTATTTTGCAAGTTACCCTCCTATTTGCCCTGTACTAAAAAAAAACAGTAAAATCTATATTTATTATCCCTTACAAAAAGTTTCAATCATACATTCACCTTAAATATAATGAATACAAAGATGTTTTTATACAACCCCTGTATGAAACAAATCTATTTCGTCACCAATAAATTGAAGTTTATGAAATGTTAAGTATATACAGAGCAAATTGGGACGAGCTCGCGTAATACGTGCACAGTGTTGTCATTTCGTGTTTCACTGATAACAATTTTAAACATTCATAACTTTCCTATTTTTTATCGGATCTTTCTCAAACCTTCAATAATTTGTTTCTCTCATAAAACCAACTCGATACCAGATTGGACTTCCCCTTTAAAGTAGGCCTACCTCGAGGTTTAAACCTTCACCTCCCCCGAACAGTGGCGTACAAAACATGAGGCGAAATCCTAATATAGGATTTCTCGGTCACTTTCGTAAGTTGGCCACACAAATTCATTTAATGTTCATTCAATTTCGCCGATTCTGTCACCGCAGCTGTTATTTTTCGTTCAAATTCGTTTTTTAGCATTTAAATTCCAAAAACGATCATTCAAAAACATTTCATTTTCATTCGAATTAAAACGTGTTTCTTTTTCGTAAAAGTTTCATTCAATTTAAAGCGAGACGATTCGCGATTACGTAATAGCGTCTTCCGTGAATTCAAATTCGTTTCTTTGCATACAGTTTCACACGTTTTGCAGACAAATTAAACATGTAAATCTTACCCAGTATGATCATAATTATATAGAAACCCGCAAGCTTAGTTCCATGCTAAATCCATTTCAAATTGCATGAGTTGGTAAGCAACAAACATGTTATTTGTCCACACTATGGGTGTGTAATTATGTATACCCACTAAATCATCACTATTTAGCAACTGAACGATCATGTGTTAAGTAGATCAGACCTAGCCACATCAATATAGAATTAGCATGGAACTAAGCAAGAGTGTCTTTTTATGAATATGCAATAATATAGGTGCATGCAAAGTGTGTGTTTACAGACTACGGTTGTATTTATTGGAGTGGCGTACCATAATGGTGGGGGGGGGGGGGGGGTATCAATACTCTATACATTGATTTATTTGTAATGTTTTGTTTTGTTTTGTTTTTGATAATTTATTCGATGTTCGTAATCTCTTTGAAGCCATTTATATATATTTGTGTAAATTATATTTAGTCTGTATTGAACATGTTAAGAACAATCTATGATTATCAGTTCAATCTCAATCATAAATCACATCAAAATCTTAATCTCCATCATTGTTGAAACCCATCACCTTTAGTTGGTATGCAAGGAATTATTTCTAAAAACACATCACCGGATATTGACCAAGAATGACATGGTATATAACTCATTTGTTTAATTTAGATAAGAAACATGTGCATATACCATGTTTACCATAGGTTTGTAAAGATAGGCGAATATGAATGAAAACTTTGTTATTTAGAATGTCCCAAAGTTAAATTGAATGGTACGGACGTCCGATTTGCCATCGTTGACGAAAATGAATGCAAACTGCGCATTTGTAAGCGGTTGTTAAATTGAATGAAACAAGTGCTAAATCACTTGACCGAATAAGTATATCAAATGAAAAAAGTGTTATTTTGAATGAAATTTACACACCGGCAGCTTTATTTAGCGAATTTGAATGAACTTTGTATCAAAACGAATGAAAAGCTTACGAAAGTGACCGAGAAATCCTATACTAGATAGTTATTGTTATTTCTTTGCGTTGGTAACCAGTCAACTATATCAGCATACTATTTTTGCCACAAATATACTTTGTTATATATATTCTATAATAAAACCTCTGAAGCTAAAAATCGAGGTTTTTATGCCAGAATTAGAAATTCAAAATTCTGGGTAGCCGTAGCTAGACTCACTTCAAGTTATGTTGATTTTTTTTTTTTTTTTTTTTTTATTTTTTTTTTATTTTTACTAGGCCTTCAATCGGAATAGGGAGGTACACCACTGGTTCACCTCGCGTCGGATATGTTTAACGTGCCATGTTGGCTTAAAGGTATAGACCAGTTCGACAAACGCTCCCCTCTCAAAAAATGAAATGGAAGCTCTAATTATTACCAATCATGTGAAAGAATACGTTTTGACTTATACGTGATGATACCAATTTTGCCGGGAAACATCCTACTAATTGATATACACTGTCGCTCATATAGTTGGAATATTTTTGTTTTACCCCGATTTATGGAATTATTTTTAAAATAATTTATTCCCTAATAGATCTAGATAATAGTATACATTCTCAGATTTCATTGAATAATAATTTGCCAATGTGTGGTTTGCGTGACTGCTAAATCATGTGTATGCTACTATGCTTATCAACTAGGGGACCTACGTATACTATTATCTAGATCTATTAGGAATAAATTATTTTTAAAATAATTCCATAAATTGGGGTAAAACTAAAATATTCCAACTATATGAGCGACAGTGTATTTGGTAAATTATCATATCGATCCGGCCTGGATAGATATCGCGTAGCCCCGTATACATCTTTCTGTGTACAGTGCTTTTAACTTTACTAAGGGCCAAATACACACCAGTACTTATATGCTAGATGATCAACCTTTTCTGATCGATACCACAACGTTTCTTTCACAATGCAATCGCATGACCATGCCTTTAAGGTCAACAGCCCCAGGTTGAAATTCCAGTTGATACCAGTTGAAACCAGTAAGGATTTCCAACTGGGATCTACTGGTTTGAACTGGTCTTAACTGGTCTCGACTGGTACCAGTTGATACCAGTTGATACAATTTGGAAACCAGTAGAAATACCAGTTGACATCTGAGACCAGTTGATATTGACAGTTGATTTACCAGTTGCTAGTAGATGATTACCAGTTGATTTCCCAGTTGAAAACCATGCAGTAGATGATTACCAGTTGATTTCCCAGTTAAAAACCAGTAGATGATTACCAGTTGATTTCCCAGTTGAAAACCAGTAGATGATTACCAGTTGATTTCCCAGTTAAAAACCAGTAGATGATTACCAGTTGATTTCCCAGTTGAAAACCAGTAGATGATTACCAGTTGATTTCCCAGTTGAAAACCAGTAGATGATTACCAGTTGATTTCCCAGTTGAAAACCAGTAGATGATTACCAGTTGAAAATCAGTAGATGATTACCAGTTGATTTACCAGGTCCAGTTGAAAACCAAAAGATGATTACCAGTTGAAAACCAGTAGATGATTACCAGTTAATTTCCCACTTGAAAACCAGTAGATGATTACCAGTTGATTTACCAGTTGAAAACCAGTAGATGATTACCAGTTGATTTACCAGTTGAAAACCAGTAAAATACCATTTGATTTAACAGTTGAAAAACCAGTTCAAATGTGATAATGCACATTCAATTTGTATTTTATATTTTCTTAGTCAAACATTGACAAATAAATTATATATGTCTGATCATGTTTTACATCTAATTTAAGACGTAAAATTAGATATATTGATATATGTCTTTACTAACCAAGAAACAAAGTGTATACATTTGTATATATGTATGCACGAGCTATAGATGTATACTTTACATAATACACATCTGTAATCCACTTCAAATGATCATTGTGATGGGGTAATTACAAGAGTTTGTATATAATTATGGTCAAGTTGGTGGCTAATAATGATTATTGATTATCGGTTGATTGATAACTGGATAATCAACTGTACTGGTATTTAACTGGTTTTCAACCGGTAAATCAACTGGTAAATCAACTGGTAATTCAACTGGTAAATCAACTGGTAAATCAACTAGTAAATCTACTGGAAATATCAACTGGTATATCAACTGGTCCCACTTAGCGTTGTTTCAATTTCCATATTTAAAAACTAGTTGAATGTACTGGTTTCAACTGGTACCAGTTGGCTACTGGTTTCAACTGGAATTCCGACCTGGGAGTTATCTTCGAGACCTCTATACTCGTTCGGGATCAAGTCATCAGTCTTTAGATTGATAGTCAGATTTTTTGCCAATTCATTCCAGAAATATTCTTGTCCTCTTACATCATCAGTCCAGTGGAGATAGGGTCTGCCGTCGTTGAGATACAATCTCGCCATGAAAGGTATCTCATCATCAGGGATGTCTTCCAGGAAGACCACAACAACGAACTCGGTTCGAGTATCACTCACGTGGTCCATGGCGATGCGCAGTTTGAGCATTCACCAGCGATCGCGTACAGCGGCTCTGCTAAGCACAAGGATTGTCTTGTAACTCCGGGTCACCGCGTGATCAACTGCATCCAGATAATGCATTCCCGGTACGAGGTCTAATTCATCACCAAAGACATTCCTCTGAAACTGCGGAAGCTTTTCTTCAAGAGCCGGACGAAGATGGTCACGAATCCATTCTTCGTCATCGTCATAGCAAATGACATTTACGTCGAATTCGTAGTCATTGTGGTTGCGAGCGTCTCGGACTTCTTTATAGCCAACTAATGCCAGTTTCAAGAGAAAGAGTTTATACCTCAAATGCCGTCGATGATGATGCACAAGCACTGCAATGACAATCATACAAATGACTGCGAGAAAAATCAACCATGGAATGGTACTGCTGAGCCTACAGAGATTACTTGGATCAAAATCCCGGAGAGGCTTTTCGCGAAGAGGAGCGAGAGATGCTGACGAACAAATAGTTGTGTGCTGCTTGATGAGGTTCAGGGATCTCCGGTGCCAATCGAGAAGCCATTTTAGATCACAATTACAGAGAATAGGATTCTTTGATATGTCTAGAGATGACAGGGAATTCTCAATCGGTTTGAAAGTAGATTGGTTGGAACGGGTTAGTTTGTTGTCTGCTAATGAAAGATATTTAAGCAGTAGATTGTTCGAAAATATTGTTTCATCAAGGTAAGATAGAAGGTTGCTATCAAGGTCTATGCGTGTCAGTTGCCTTAACTCTGTCAGCACATCATAACGAAGTTGCTGAATCCTGTTTCCTCTTAAACTCAGTGTATGAAGGGACACCAAGTCGTGAAAGAGATGTGAATGAAGGCTTGGAATATTACAGTCGTCTAAATTAAGGTTTTGCAAAGTCGTGAGTTTCTGGAACGAACCAGGTAGCAAACCCGCTAAATTCCACCCGAATCTGGTATTTTTACACAGATACAAAGTCGTTAGGTTATCCATCCCGTCAAAGAGAGAAACGTTCATAAACCACAAATCGTACACACCAAGATCCATCGCACCAAGGTTTAAATATATAAGAGAACGTAAATGTTTGACGGATTCCTTGGGGTCCCACCTATAATCTCTGTCTATAATATTGTTCAGTACAATTGATGTTAACGATGGAGTTTCCAATAGCAAATGGTGTATATTACATTCAGATAAAACTATCTTTTGAATGCTATCAAGTCCGGTGAACGCTGTGAATTCTAAGAAAGTGAGGCCTGTGTTCCTACTCAATTCCAAGAGGGTTAAATATTTCAACCCGAGAAAGGCAGATTGTGAAATTTCTGTAATTAAATTGTTATACAAATGCAGCTCTTGTACTTTTATATTCCATGTTTGATTGTATGGGTTAATGTGTTGTATGTTGTTGGACTGCAGCTCCAGGATTCTTAAATCTTGCATTCCTTCAAAGAAATCCGGCTCGATCGTAACTATACTGTTGGAGCTGATAGAAAGTTTGTCGAGTTGGGTTAAATTTGAGAAGAGGTACGGAGAGAGAGCCTTTAGACCAACCGTCTGAAGGTCGAGAGAAGACAGAGGACAATTGCAAAAGGAGTCGAAGAAATCTACTGGAAAAGCAGTCAAATCGGAACCTGTGATTGAAACTATTTCTATTTCAGAACGTGAGATCCCCATAAATAGGTTTCTGAATACTTTTAAAGTTAGAGGGGAGTCTCCGATCATTAATTCACGGACATTGAGTGACGCAATCACATTAGGATCTACTGACTTGATGGGGTTTTTCTACCAGTAACAAAACGTCAATATCGCACACTAAATTGAAAGATTCTGCGTTGAGATGTGCCAGCTGATTCCCCTCCAAATGAACGTACTTGACCGTGCCACACGAACTGATGTTGATGAAAGCAAACTGGTTACGTGACAACTGTAATTTATCTAGCTTTGGGCTCCACTTGAGAGTATCATTAGGAAGCGATATCATGTTTGAATTGGACAAATCCAGAATGGACAGTTTACTCGCCGAACGGAATAACCCCGTATCCGGCAGCACAAGATGTGGGTTGTAAGACATCAAGAGATTCCTCAGATCCCTGAGAGGGTAGAAAGCTGTGTGATCCAAGGCCCTGATGTCGTTGAAACGAAGATCTAGGGTTGTGATGAGAGGGTATTTTACAAACGAGGAGTTTAAAAGGGCTTTGACATTGTTGTTCTGCATGGAGAGTAGCCCAGAGTAGCTCGATCTTGAGGAATTGAAGTAAGTCTTCTGTTGTCGCACCAAGCTTCCTTCAGCTTAGGGTCCTGGGAGCATACTTGAATAGAACTCTCCACAGTCAGCTTTGCGGCCCGGCCCCCCCCCCCCCCACTCAGGGGTCGGAATGACCGCATGCGTGTTGCCAAAATGTCCGGTAAAGGGGTACTTTTCGTGCGACAAAGTCCGGCCCGAGAATTGTAAAAAAAAGGGGTGTATTTGACTTTTCACCCGGAGATTTCTTTAAAAAGGGGGTGTTTTTTTTTTCTTTTTCTCTCATCTCTTTGGAATCCTGAGAAATTATTCCGAATTTAGGGGGGGTACATTGAGCATTTTTCCTGATTTAGGGGGGGGGGCTCCAAGGCAGGAAAAGCCCGCGAAAGGGGGGTTCGAAAATGTTGGCAGTCCTCAGATAGGGGGTGCTTTCAAAAAGAGGGAACGAGCATTATGCGTACCCTAAATAACACTGAGTGGGGGGGCCGGGCTTTGCGGTCGGCAACGCATCTCCGTGAATTGTTATTAGACATGGGAATACGAGAAGAAAAGATACTATCATCGTGGTCAAAGTGGAAAGAACGGAGCATTCTTTCAACGCCATCTTGTTCTATTAACGTCTGCAGATGAAGTGATTACGAAATTAAGCCATCACAAGATTTTTTGTTTGATGATAATTCATTTATGATACAGTGTTCAATGGATATGAGCAAGTCGATATGTTGCAATGAAATATAATGTAAATTATATCCTTGCCTTTCTGCTTTTGTTTTTTGGAAATATGAACTTTGTTATCACTCTGAGCTTCCTTCCGCCTTCTTTGGGTGGGCTTTTTAATTGTATCAAAGTTCAAAGGGACTTCGAACCAAACCAAAACCAAAACTCAAACATGTAGATTGAAATGTGATGCCAATAAAACTTTTGTTATGTCTTATAAGATGTTTTGATTTTCAGTTTTTGATTAAGAGAAAACATTATTTCTAATCGTTCAAGATTCCCTTCCTCCTTCCCCAATCGTCTCAAATTGCATTTATTGACACAGTTTTGGTTTCAGTACAATGCGACGGCATAGTATGGGTCCATAAATTTAGGGGCACCATCAACAGGGGGCGGGGTTGGATTGGTCATACTTGTATCAAAGTTGCATGGGACTTTGAACCCAACCAAAACCCCAAACTAAGACTTGTAGATTGAAATGTGATGCCAATGCACAGTGGTTTTAAGGCAGTGGTTTTTATGAGGAGAATTCTCCGGCGAATTGTTTCCTCAATACCAGCATATAGAATTAAAGAAGAAGAATGATAAAAACAAAATAACATGAAGGGTGAAGGGGATGGGGGAGGGAGAAAAAAATCTCGTTAAACA